>MU825876.1:965415-1175651 GCA_029204205.1 Desmophyllum pertusum
ATCCGTAAAGACGATTTTGTCTAGTAAAGTATATGACAGGCTCCCCACAAAGTCAAAGATTTTTCCTCAGGAATGAGAATACCGATATTTACCTGGCAGATGGTAGCAGTAGCAAGACTCGCGGTACAGGAGAGACAATGTTAAGACTAGGCAGTCAAGAATTGATGGTCAGTCTTGTGGTGGCTGACATTGCAGATGAGGCAATACTGGGCATGGACTTATTATCTCAAGCCGGGGCATCCCTAGACGTTGTTCAAGGAAACAGTTACTGTCAATGGAGAGACAATTGACTGTCACGACTCAAGGAATCAATTGCTTAGTTATCGATGTATGGTTCGCCGATCTGTTTATCATTGAGGCACATTCTGAAGTTGTCTTCCCAGTAACTATCAGGAAACGAAGGGTAGAACCCACTCCCTTAACTCCGGACTTTGGCTTGCGTATTTTGGAACCCTGCAATAGCTCTCGATTACAAGACAAGGGATTGGTCATTGCTAGGACATTAGTAAATGTAGGAGGAACTTCAAGTGTGCCAGCCCGAATCCTTAACTTGTCTGATGAACCACAGGTCCTGCAACCTAACACGGTTATAGCATTAGCCAAGCCTGTGCACAGTGTGAGGGAAATATACTTTCCAGAGGATGTGACGGGAACGAACATGGAGCCTCAACAAGCGCAGGGTCAGGGCCTGGAAGATGAACTGCCTGAACCACTGAGAGAACTTGTCGAAAGGGGCTCAGCGGATCTTAACGAGGAGGAAAAACAACAAGTGGTTAACCTTCTGATAAGGTACAAGCATGTGTTTTCAATGAACGATTGGGATCTTGGAACGAGTAATGACGCACAACATCACATCAACACTGGAAGTGCCGCACCAATAAGACAACGCCCTCGGAGGGCTGCACCATGGAAACAGGCAGAGATTGACCGTCAAGTCAACAATCTATTGACAGAAGGAAAGGTGCAAGAATCAAACAGTCCATGGGCCTCCCCAGTAGTCTTGGTCACAAAAAAGGATGGTAGTCAAAGACTGTGCGTAGATTATCGCCAATTAAATTCAGTCACTGTAAAAGATGCATTTCCCCTTCACGCATAGATGACTCTTTGGATTGTCTGTCTGGTGCCAAGTGGTTTTCCACTCTCGACATGGCCTCCGGATACTGGCAGGTCGGGATGGACCCCACCACCAAACATAAAGCCGCATTCGCTACTAGCAACGGATTATTTGAGTGGAACTGTATGCCATTCGGTCTCACGAACTCACCAGGAACATTTGAAAGATTGATTACACTTGTATTGAAGGGGCTTCAGTTCAAAATTTGTTTGTGCTACTTGGACGACGTCATAGTCTTTGCTCAAACCTTTCGGGAACACCTCCAGCGGCTGGAAATGGTACTTGTACGATTCGCTTCGGCAGGCCTCAAACTCAAGCCAGAAAGTGCAATCTTTTCCAGCACAAGATCTCGTACCTAGGGCACGTTGTGACTGAGCAAGGTGTAACAACTGATCCTGCAAAGGTCGAACGAGTTTTAAACTGGCCAGTTCCCGAGAGTGCAACTGAAGTCAAGAGTTTCCTTGGTTTAGCAACATACTACAGGCGTTTTGTCCCAGGATTTGCAAGCATAGCTAGGCCTCTGTACCAACTCACAGAACCAACCAAAGAATTTGAATGGACTAACGAATGCCAACACGCATTTGATAAACTGAAGGAACTACTCACTTCCTCTCCTGTCTTGGCTTATCCAAAACAAGATGGACTATTCATTCTGGACACGGATGCTAGCAATCACGGGATCGGCGCCGTTCTTTCCCAGGTACAAGATGGAGTCGAGAGGCCAATAGCATACTCTAGCAGGACACTCTCAAAATCTGAGAGGAATTATTGTACCACAAGACGGGAGCTACTGGCAATCGTCGAATTCACTAAACTGCACCGACATTATCTCCAGGGATCCCAGTTCTTAGTTCGGACAGACCACGCCCCACTACGGTCTATCCTTGCGACAAAAGACCCAGAGGGACAGTTAGCACGCTGGATTTCCTTCTTGAGCACGCTTAAGTTTAACATTGAGTATCGAGAAGGCAAACGTCACAAACAATGCTGATGCCTTGTCTCGGAGACCCTGTGATGACCGTTGCAAATGGTGCCAAGTGTGGAAAAAGAAGGAACCCCTACCCAGGTGTGAAGTGGGAACACAGACCGAAGTGGAAGAAGAACTAATAGGGGCACCTACAACCAGTCGCCCCCTGCAGAAACAAATGTGAAGTGGTGAAATTAGAACCCATGTGGACAACGGAGTACCTAAAGCAACAACAGTCAGTAGATCCCATTTTGAAGACCTTCATTGAGCTGAAGAAGTCTGCTAAGGAAACGCTCACAATGGCCGGACGTCTCAGATAAAAGTCCTACATTGAAAGCACTTTGGTCACAATGGGATCGCATTTCCCTCCAAGACGGAGTATTATGTCCGTAGATGGGAGAGTGATAGTGGTGACAGGGTAACATACCAAATTGTACTTCCAGAGAGTTTGAGAGAGACTGCCCTCAAAGCCCACCACAACCATACGACAGCAAGCCATAGAGGAGTTAACAAAACTCTCAGTTCTCTTAGACAGCGCTATTATTGGCCTGGTCTGACTTCGCAGACATACAGATGGGTCACCAGATGTCATGATTGTGGTGCAAAGAAGACTTCCGGACGAAAACGGCGCGCTCCTTTGAAACAGTATGTCGTGGGTGCTCCCCTCGAGAGAATTGCAATGGATATACTCGGTCCCCTGCCATTAACGACCAGCGGAAACCGATACGTGCTTGTTGTAACTGATTACTTTACTAAATGGACAGAAGGTTATGCCATTCCTGACCAGACTGCCCCCAACTGTTGCAGAAAAGTTGGTGTCTGAGTTCATTTGTCGGTTTGGCGTGCCACGACAACTCCATAGTGATCAGGGCACGAACTTTGAATCAAAGGTCATGGCGGAAGTTTGTAAACTGCTAGACATTGAAAAGACTAGGACAACACCCTTACACCCCCAATCGGATGGGCAAGTTGAAAGATACAATCGCACGTTGATAGAGATGCTTAGAGGAAAGTTAAATGACAAGCAAGAAGATTGGGATCTTCAGCTACCCACATGTAATGATGGCTTACCGGTCTTCCGTTCACGAATCCACTGGGTCAACACCCAACGAACTGATGTTAGGAAGAGAAATCGAAGTGCCGTTGGATGCTATTACGGAGTTCTCCCCAGATACTCCGAGTCCGGTCACCGATTATGCACAAGCCTTGCACCAGAGGTTGGCTACTGCGCACGAGTGTGCACGTCAAAAACTGAAGAAAGCTGCTGTGCGCCAGAAACGAAATTACGACAAGAAGATGGCTGGAAAACCCTTCCAAGCGGGTGACAGCGTGTGGCTGCATCAAGTACGACGTAAGAAGGGAGAAACCCAAAGCTTGACTGTCCATGGGAGGGTCCGTACCTCGTGACTGCTGCCTTATCAGATGTGGTTTACCGTATCCAAAAGTCACAGAGAGCCAAGCCCAAGGTAGTGCATTCGGACAGGCTGAAGCCTTATCTGGGACCACCTCTTAAGAGTTGGATATCTGCTTGTGTCCCCCCTCCGCTAAATGAATCCGAAGTCGTGCAGAGTGTTGCTGCTCCAGAGCAGGTGGTTGTTGATGATGGAGTAATCCAGTCTTCACCTGATGGCGAACCAAGCATGCACCATTCCGATGTGGAGTCGGAAGCTTCAGTGGAGGAGTTAGAAGACGGAGAGGATGATGTCCGGCCCGAGCAAGAGGATGGGTTGCAGAATGCTGAGGTTCCTGCGGACTGTGGGGCTACAGAATCAAGTAATGATGGTGGAGCCGACATGGCCATGGAACAAGACCCACTTGCGGAGACAGTGGTAGAAGGAGTACAAAGAGGCCAAGGAAGAAGAAGGGTGAAGGCCCCTGAACGTTTTGGAGAATGGGTTAACACGTTAAAACATTAATTGAGTTGATTTACGGAGACGAGTATAACTGAGTGGCACTAGATTGAACGAGACTTGAACTGAACCCTTCTTTAACTAAGTTACTAGTTCGTCTCTAATTGCGGCCCTTAGGCGTGTTAGTTTTGTTAGTTCCAGTTTGTTAGTAGTCCCGATGCACTGTGGACAGTGCTACTTTAAGAGGGGGAGCTGTGTAGCGCATGCGCCGTATTGAGTTTAGGAGAGCATGCGCAGTTGTTGTGGTTATGTTTTGGAGATTACAAGAATGATACTAAATTGAATTTCTCCGTGTCTTTGTGCTCATTCTTCGCTAAGCAGAACGCTACAATAATAAGATAAAATCGAAATCAGATAAAACTTACTATCTTGATCTGTCTTCTTCCCCACGGCACCACTCGGAGGACTGGCACCTTTGCTGTTAAAAGCTTGCATAACAAACTTATATGAAGTGAACTTCTTTAATGATGTCACCATGTAAGATGTGGTATCTCCTCCATCAACAGTTCTATTTACCCATACGTCATAACCTAATTCGGTCTTGTAAGATATGTTATAGCCCAGGACTGCTCCTCTGGCTTGGTCTTTACTAAGCATCTACGTGGTGATCATAACAACAAATAACAAGAGATATTTCAACAGAAAGTTGTATAATATGGCTGGGTTTTTTTTTCAAGTCAAAAAGGCAAGAAAAAAAATAAAAACTGACAAGTATAACTCAGGGGCACCCAACGGACCGTTTCGGGGAAATATCTGTTCGGAAGGCCTATAATGCATGTATAATACATACTGGTTTTGGTGGTTTTACAAGAAATTCACTAGATCTGTATGTCAAATAGCTGACATTTGTATCCAATTTTTCACAGCACTTACAATGTAAATTCTCTATTTTTACAATAATTTATTTATTTCTATTTTATTATTAAATGTTCAGTTTAGACAACAGTTTGCAACAATTTAACAGGAATTTGCTCCAATAGTGGAGGTTTCCTTTCGCAAATACATGTAAACGGCTTGGTCCATAAGTGAATGTCCAGTTAAGCGAGGTGTCTGTAAGAGGAGCTCAATCAGTTCAGCTCAGATGATTTTATAAAATTAAATTGAATTAAGAAACAAAACATTGATCAGGGGCACCCAACGACGGTTTTCTCCCAAATCCTTTCAAACACTATTTTAGGCTGTCTGGTGTGCTTTTAAAGATCTATAAATAAATTCTAAGCTGCGCTATAAAATTTATATCTGTTCGGTCATTCTAGGGGAACTTTAGACTTCACGAATTTATTACGGCTTTTTTAGTCATTTCCCGAAAACCTCAGCTCTTGCTGATTTTTCCTTTCCGAAAATCCTAGCTGACCTTTTTTCCTTTCCGAAAATCCTAGCTGACCTTTTTTTGTACCCAAAAGGAAATTTTTATATCTCCGAAAATAATAGGCTTTAATTTTCCCATATTAAGAAAGTTCGAGATGATATTTCCCTAAAGAAAACTCCAAACTTTAATCCGAATATCTGAGGCGATTATAAGCCTTCCGAACAGATATTTCACCGAAACGATCCGTTGGGTGCCCATGATTGAACAAGGAGCTCAACACAATACTACAAAATGTATGTCCTTATACATTATTTTACCTGCCAAGAGACGTTGACAGCAGTGGAATTGAGAACAATCACACTGAAAGTTGGAGGAACACTTGGTACTGTGAAAATTAATCAATAATTAATCAGTATTATTATAAACCCTCTGCATCACTGCATGCATTTGAATAATGTGAATAGTGTTATTGTGACAAAAATCATATAACTAATAGTAATTTTTAAAGAAACTGTTGTTCTCATACTGCACTATGGATACTACTGATATTGTTTGATGAAATACAGTCGAACCTCCACTAACGGCCACCTCTCTACAACGGCCAGGATTTTTCGTCCCAACCGTACACCGATACATACACTTTACTCTAATTGAAACCTCCCTACAACGGACACCTCTCTACAACGGGCAGTTTATTTTGGCCCCAAGGTGGCCGTTGTAGAGAGGTTCAACTGTAAACAAGATATTTTTGCTATATGTACTGTGATTTGGAAAGCTATTTACCACAACTTTGTGGAAACAGAAAATAATTTGCTTTCTTGTTGCCATTATAGCTTGTGGAAACACTCATTGGGAAACTCATTGCTCATGTTTCCACAGTCCCTAAACATCCATTTGTGTTAGAAAACACTGAAAATATTTGTTTATTTCAATATTATATTGTGAACAATAATCCCACCACCCCTCCTTTCCCCCCCGTCCCAAATAATAACAATTTTAAATTAAATGAATTCAAAGTCACACACTCTCATAATACCGGCATGTAAATGAATACAATGGTAAATGTTTATAACAGTACCTTCTTCATCTGTTGTAGTATTCACTACAGAGCTCCCAGTACTTGTACCAATTATATTCCTTGCAAACACCTGAATATAATATGTTGTCCAAGGTAAAAGGTTTTTAAGAGAAGCACTTGTAAAGGAGTTGGACAACACACAGGCACTATTTGATAGCGATCCTTGACACACTGTATTCCTAAAGTTCTGATTATCTTCACTGATCTTCACTGTGTAGTTCAGAATTGCAGAGTTCCCATCAAAACCAGCCATCCAGGAGATATTCACCATTCGTGAGCTCTTCGAGTCAACATTCACATTGATTGGTGGGTCCGGAGCCTCTGCAGAGTTGAACAACATTAATCAATGATACACTACAAGAACAAATGATCAGTTATTTAGTTTTTGCACTCTCAATTTTCAGTGTTCTTGATTGTTCAGGTTTGTTTTCAACTTTCAACCGAACGAATTAGTCAAGAAAAACCACTTACTATCTTGGTCTGTTCTAACAACAATAGCAGGGTCACTGGGTGGTCCATCACCTATCACAGTAGATGCAAACACTGTGATATTGTAATTGACGTACTCCTTTAGATTCATCAATTCCTTTTGACGATCAGAGAAACTAGCTTGAACATTTCCATTGTGATTCTCTGTTTGTGACCGGTAGGTAATGGTGTAACCCGTGATGATACCATTCTGTTTATCAGCTGGAACTTCCTCCCACTCGACTGAGATGCTGGTTGAGCTGCTGTTTTGTCCTCTCACATTTTGTGGAGCACCATCAGGTTCTGATAAAGAAGTTTAAAACAACTTTATATTGCAAATAACTATAGTGCGTGAAGATATATTGATAACCATTTTTTTGCAAGCTTGTCACAGACCTTCCAAATGTAATGCGATTTTTATCAAAAGAAAATAAAAACTACCAGAGACTATAACTGGACGCCAAGGTTATTAAAAGCAAAATTATTTAAAACCAGTACACTGTTTGCTATTAATAACTCTTTAGTTTGAATTTAATTATGCGCAGCTAGAAAATAATTGGACTGCACATCAGAACATGGACTGGATCTCAAAACTAAGCCACAGAAAAGCAAAGTGTCACCTGTTGCCCATTTAACCCTTTTGGAAGTTTGAGCACTAAATATCTCCAAAGGCTTTCAAAGTATGCAGTATTTTAAAATAATTATTTTGACTTCAATGGTTATTTTATACTTCAAAGTGGAAAACAAAAAATGATAACATACTTAACTAGAACACCTCTACAAATGCCGGCCGTTTGTGAGTCTTTTAATCACAATGGAGCGAAGCACACGCACAAGAAAAATCTTGCTTAAAGTTAGAAAAATCACTTACTATATTGGTCTGTTTTAACAACAATAGCAGGGTCACTGGGTGGTCCATCTCCTTTCACAGTAGATGCAAATATATGATGATGATGCAGATGGAATAGAAAACTTCTACAAATAGGTGTTTTTGGATTTTGTAATCAAATGGAACGAGGCAGTAAGAAATTAGCATAACACCAAAAAGAGAAGCTTGTTACGAAAAATCACTTACTATCTTGGTCTGTTCTAACAACAGTAGCAGGGTCACTGGGTGGTCCATCTCCTTTCACAGTAGATGCTGACACTGTGATATTGTAATTGACGTACTGCTTTAGATTTATCAATTCCTTTTGACGATCAGAGGAACTAGCTTGAACATTTCCATTGTGATTCTCTGTTTGTGACTGGTAGGTAATGGTGTAACCCGTGATGATACCATTCTGTTTTATCAGCTGGAACTTGCTCCCACGTGACTGAAATGCTGGTTGAGCTGCTGTTTTGTCCTCTGACAGTTTGTGGAGCACCATCAGGCTCTGATAAAGAAGTTCAAAACAATTTTATATTGCAAATAGCTATAGCGCGTGTAGATATATTGATAACCTGTTTTTTGTAAGCTTGTCACAGACTTTCGAAATGTAATGCGATTTTATCAAAAGAAAATAAAAACTACCAGAGACTATAACTGTACGCCAAGGTTATTAAAAGCAAAATTATTTAAAACCAGTACACTGTTTGCTATTAATAACTCTTTAGTTTGAATTTAATTATGCGCAGCTAGAAAATAATTGGACTGCACATCAGAACATGGACTGGATCTCAAAACTAAGCCACAGAAAAGCAAAGTGTCACCTGTTGCCCATTTAACCCTTTTGGAAGTTTGAACACTAAATATCTCCAAAGGCTTTCAAAGTATGCAGTATTTTAAAATAATTATTTTGACTTCAATGGTTCTTTTATACTTCAAAGTGGAAAACAAAAAAAGGTAACGTACTTAACTAGAACACCTCTACAAATGCCGGCCGTTTTTGAGTCTTTTAATCACAATGAAGCACACCCACAAAAAAATGTTGCTTATAGTTAGAAAAATCACTTACTACCTTGGTCTGTTTTAACAACAATAGCAGGGTCACTGGGTGGTCCATCTCCTTTCACAGTAGATGCAGACAATAGATGATGACGATGCAGATGGACTAGAATACTTCTACAAATAGGTGTTTTTGGATTTTGTAATCAAACGGAATGAGGCAGAAATTAGCATAACACCAAAAGAAAAGCTTGCTACGAAAAACCACTTACTATCTTGTTCTGTTCTAAAAACAATATCAGGGTCACTGGCTGGTCCATCTCCTTTCACAGTAGATGCAAACACTGTGATATTGTAATTGACATACTCCTTTAGATTTGTCAATTCCTTTTGACGATCAGAGGAACTAGCTTGAACATTTCCAATGTGATTCTCTGTTTGTGACTGGTAGGTAATGGTGTAACCCGTGATGATACCATTCTGTTTATCAGCTGGAACTTCCTCCCACTCGACTATGATGCTGGTTGAGCTGCTGTTTTGTCCTCTCACATTTTGTGGAGCACCATCAGGTTCTGATAAAGAAGTTCAGAACAACCGTGTTCACATTGCAAATAGTGTGTGAATTAGATAACTTGATAACCTGTTCTTTTTTAAAGTTGTCATACATCTTCGCAAACCGTCATTAACAATTTATCAAGTTAAAACAAAGGAAATCATAACCGTGTCGGAGGTTTGGATACCTGGTCTTAATTAGCATAGATTTTTACGATTTTATTTTCCCCGTATACTCCATAGTCATTGTTTCGATTGAGAAGATATATATCAAACCATCGAGACAGTGTTTCATCCGATTTCCAAACACCTCGAATTTCGTTAAAAATACTCCGCTGCGCATCGTATTCTCTGCTCTATCCTCGGTGTTTGGAAATCGGATGAAACACCATCTCAGTGTGATCAACTCAAGTGGTACTCAAGTGGTAGGCAAAAAAGGTAACTGGAATAGAGCACCTCTACAATAGGTGTTTTTTGAGTCTTTAATCAAATGGAGCGAAGCAGTAAGAAATTAACATAACAAAAAGAAAGGCTTGCTAAGAAAAAATCACTTACTATCTTGGTCTGTTCTAACAACAATAGCAGGGTCACTGGGTGGTCCATCTCCTTTCATAGTAAATGCAAACACTGTGATATTGTACTTGACGTACTCCTTTAGATTTATCAATTCCTGTTGACGATCAGAGGAACTAGTTTGAACATTTCCATTGTGATTCTCTGTTTGTGACTGGTAGGTAATGTTGTAGCCTGTGATGATACCATTCTGTTTATCAGCTGGAACTTCCTCCCACGTGACTAAGATGCTGGTTGAGCTGCTGTTTTGTCCACTCACATTTTTGTGGAGCACCATCAGGTTCTGATAAAGAAGTTCAAAACAACTTTATATTGCAAATAGCTATAGTGCGTGAAGATATATTGATAACCATTTTTTTGTAAGATTGTCACAGACCTTCCCAATGTAATGCGATATTAATCAAAAGAAAATATAAACTACCAGAGACTATAACTGTACGCCAAGGTTATTAAAAGCAAAATTATTTAAAACCAGTACACTGTTTGCTATTAATAACTCTTTAGTTTGAATTTAATTATGCGCAGCTAGAAAATAATTGGACTGCACATCAGAACATGGACTGGATCTCAAAACTAAGCCACAGAAAAGCAAAGTGTCACCTGTTGCCCATTTAACCTTTTCGGGAGTTTGAACACTAAATATCTCCAAAGGCTTTCAAAGTATGCAGTATTTTAAAATAATTATTTTGACTTCAATGGTTCTTTTATACTTCAAAGTGGAAAAACAAACAAAGGTAACGTACTTAACTAGAACACCTCTACAAATGCCGGCCGTTTTTGAGTCTTTTAATCACAATGAAGCACACCCACAAGAAAATCTTGCTTATAGTTCGACAAATCACTTACTATATTGGTCTGTTTTAACAACAATAGCATGGTCAGTGGGTGGTCGACCATCTCCTTTCACAGTAGATGTAAATAGATGATGACGATGCAGATGGAATAGAATACTTCTACAAATAAGTGTTTTTGGATTTTGTAATCAAATGGAACGAGGCAGTAAGAAATTAGATAATACCAAAAATAAAAGCTTGCTAAGAAAAATCACTTACTATCTTGGTCTGTTCTAACAACAATAGCAGGGTCACTGGGTGGTCCATTTCCTTTCATAGTAGATGCAAGCACTGTGATATTGTACTTGACGTACTCCTTTAGATTCATCAATTCCTTTTGACGATCATAGAAACTAGCTTGGACATTTCCATTGTGATTCTCTGTTTGTGACTGGTAGGTAATGGTGTAACCCGTGATGATACCATTCTGTTTTATCAGCTGGAACTTCCTCCCACTCGACTAAGATGCTGGTTGAGGCTGCTGTTTTGTCCTCTCACATTTTGTGGAGCACCATCAGGTTCTGATATAGAAGTTCAAAACAACTTTATATTGCAAATAGCTATAGTGCGTCAAGATATATTGATAACCATTTTTTGTAAGCTTGTCAGACCATACCCAATGTAATGGGGCACATCAGAGCATGGACTGAATCTCAAAACTAAGCCACAGAAAACCAAAGTGTCACCTGTTGCCCATTTAACCTTTTTGGAAATTTGAGCACTAAATATCTCCAAAGGCTTTCAAAGTGTGCATTATTTTAAAATAATTATTTTGACTTCAATGGTTATTTTATACTTCAAAGTGGAAAACAAAAAGGTGACGTCCTTAACTAGAACACCTCTACAAATGCCGGCCGTTTTTGAGTCTTTTAATCACTGTCAATGGAGCGAAGCACACCCACAAGAAAATCTTGCTTAAAGTTAGAAAAATCACTTACAATTCTAGCAACAGTAGCAGGGTCAGTGGCTGGTCGACCATCTCCTTTCACAGTAGATGTAAATAGATGATGACGATGCAGATGGAATAGAATACTTCTACAAATAGGTGTTTTTGGATTTTGTAATCAAATGGAACGAGGCAGTAAGAAATTAGCATAACACCAAAAATAAATTTTTGCTACGAAAAACCACTTACTATCTTGGTCTGTTCTAACAACAATGGCAGGGTCACTGGGTGGTCCATCTCCTTTCACAGTAAATGCTGACACTGTGATATTGTAATTGACGTATTGCTTTAGATTTGTCAATTCCTTTTGACGATCAGAGGAACTAGCTTGAACATTTCCATTGTGATTCTCTGTTTGTGACTGGTAGGTAATGTTGTAACTTGTGATAACACCATTTTGTTTATCAGCTGAACTTCATCCCACGTGACTGAAATGCTGGTTGAGCTGGTATTTTGTCCTTTCACATTTTGTGGAGCACCATCAGGTTCTGATATAAAAGTTCAAAACAACTTTATAATTTATTGCAAATACAGTAGTGCCATGTTGAGCTTCAGTATTTGTTTTATTCCTTCAAAGAATTATCAATGACCTTAATTCTTTTTCATGGAGGTCATAGTTGCTTGAGTACAAAATGTAAACATGAATATTCTACGTCTGATATTTTATAAAAAATATATAATAATTTATTATATGGCCAGTTATCAAAGTCCCGAAACTATTGTCAGTAAAATACTGTTAATAAAACCCCTATTTTAAAGTGGCCACCTCTAATACGTGGCCAAGGCTACTTTTGGCCTGTCCCGATGAGGGTTCTTCTATTGTTTTTGCCCCTATTAGGCGGCCACTCAAGAATTTAATACACATAGTGTGGCCTTGTTTTGAAATAGCTGATGGCAGATACATGTAAGAGTCCGAAATAGAAGATGACGACTGATAAAAATGTTCATTCAAACACACATTTATTAAATCGTCTTGATGTGATTTCGTTTGTCACTAGTCTTTTGACTTTCTATCTACCATGCCTTATGCTAATTTATGACCAACTCCTATTCAGGCAGCTAGCCAACCCCTATTAAGGTAGTACAACTGGCTAAAATGCTCCGAAAAAGGACCCTTTTTGAGAACTGTTTCCAAATCCATTTCAAATTCCATAGAAGAAGTTGTTAAGTCATTTTTATCAGAGAAACAGATTCTGAAATCGACATTTCATTTTCGTAACGGGAATGTGTGAAATTGATTACCTCGCAAGCGGTGTAAAAATCAGTTTTTATAATTTTAGGTTTATGTTTTAATTAGTAGTCATAATTTTTGTTTTATAAACAGTTATGAAGAAATACATGAAATATGAGTTAGCCACAGTGAAACAGCAAATTCTGTGTTAATTATTAACAGGCATTAAAATCAAGGACATGACTCCCTTAATTTTATTCAAATTGAATGTTTTTTTGCGGCTAAATGCAGGAAGATTACTTTAACATGTGGACAAAAATTGTGCCAAATTCGTCAGCAATTGAGTTTTTCCTAGTGGCAATTTGTTAAATTTTATCACATGTAAGTAAAAAAGACGCCGAATTCGACGAATTCAGCCAGTTTTTCATCGCGATTTCTCTGCAAATTGATCCGCCATCTTGAGCCTTGTACTTACCAGCCTGATCAACATGAGCACACACGAAAATAATCTGGAATGTTGTGCGAGACTCCCGTGAACAAAATACCAGAGCGCATGTCCTTAGCTTCCACCGTTCGATACTTACGTCTGCAAATCCAAGATGGCGTCTTAAATGGCACCCCAGACAACCGAAATTCAATCTCCGCTTTCTCCAAAACCCGCAAACGGTGGACTCTTATCTTTTGGAATTGATCATAATAATGTTTTATCTACCAGCTGGCTGAAAACGAAGGAAACTTTATATTTTTACGACTCACCCAATTGTACTACCTTAAGCAGCCACTTACCATTGTCCCGAGCATGGAAGCTTAATAGGGGTTAGCCGACTGTATATACACAGAGACCATAATTGATGTAAAGGTTATTAATTGCAGAAGTGGGTAATAGCTACATGTATACATCTTTACTTTGATGTTAAAGGGCACTATCACAGGGAGTTTTGCTGATTTTTGGTCCAAATGGCACTAAAATTATGACTCAGTATCTTCACGTCATACACAAAACGCCTAGAACATCAAGAGGAATATATTAAGTGAATTACTGAAGCTAGAGCTGACCATAATTAGTTCAGTTTAGCGATTTTTTCCCAGAAACAATGGCAGAGTTTGAAAAGGTCTGCCCTCGACTTTTTCAATTGAGATCAAAAGCTCCTGCATGGGTAACTCATGACAGCACTCCTTTTATAGCTTCAGTACACTACTATTAATAGTAATTTTTAACAAAACTTGACCATTATTTTTAGGTTTCCATTAACGTAAATATGTCTTTTGCCTTTTGACTTTTTGACGTGATGTTCATGATAGTGCCCTTTAAGTCATTTCAGCTTGGCAATCGTTGGAGTTAACATTACATGTACGTGTATAAGTGCACATTAGTGTATTGGTAGGATCTCACTAACGGCCAGTAAAGTGCACAGTATTTTGAGATAATAACTTTTACATCATGAGTTATTGACCTTATTAATAGTAATTTTTTAACAAACTTGACCATTATTTTTAGGTTTCCATTAACGTAAATATGTCTTTTGCCTTTTGACTTTTTGACGTGATGTTCATGATAGTGCCCCTTTAAGTCATTTCAGCTTTGGCAATCGTTGGAGTTAACATTACATGTACGTGTATAAGTGCACATTAGTGTATTGGTAGGGTCTCACTAACGGCCAGTAAAGTGCACAGTATTTTGAGATAATAACTTTTACATCATGAGTTATTGACCTTAAACAGGTGAAAAAAAGATGGCTTTCAAATAATACTTAAATGAGAGTAATTAATTTTAATCAGTCAAATAGAACAAAGCAGTAATAAATTATCATGACATCCACAAGCAAGTGGGACCATGAGCGAAGAGAGTGGTGTTTCACTGCAATGTTTTGACAATTTTATGGTAACTTTCTCTGATTTATAACATTGAAAATTAGTGGCAAATTAGAGGGAACATTTTATACACCAAATCGTGCAATCAGTTCGGTTTACTTCAGCGACAGATTAGGCGAGTTTGGTTGAGCCCATGGTTCGAATTTTGCCTTAACTAAGTCTCATCAAAACACCCATGATGAGACCAAACGAGACTGATATTAATGTCACCGAAGCATACCAAACTTGCACTATCAGGTATTTACCATACTCAAATTCAGATTCTTTACAAGAAAAAAATATGTCAGCGTTGTCTTTTTCAATGGCGTTTTTTTAGCTCACTATCGTGATTGTTTGGCTTGAAAATATAAGAAATTAGCATAACGCCACTTACTATCTTGGTCTGTTCTAACAATAGCAGGGTCACTGGCTGGTCCTCTCCTTTCACAGTAGTATGCTGACACTGTGATAGTGTAATTGACTATACTTCCTTAAATTTGACAATGCCCTCTCACTTTCTGAGGAAGTAGCTGAAACATTTCCATTGTGATTCTGTGTTTGTGACTGGTAGTAAATGGTGTAACCTGTGATGTTACCATTCCGTAAATCAATTCGAACTTCATCCCACATGACTACGATGCTGGTTGAGCTGCTGGTTTGTCCTCTCACATTTTGTGGAGCACCATCAGGTTCTGATAAAAAATATATTCATTTGAGTTGTTTCAAGAGAAAATAGTAATGTTACATGATTCTGCTTGAAGCAATAATGCGGTGAAGAAAGTAGGTTTAAAGAAGAAAGCAAGGAAACAAGCGAGTGATTCTTCTAAGTATATGTACATTGTATACAAATAGAGCCGCTGTAAAATGTGATTACTGTATGCAGCTTCATTAACTAAATTTTTCCAGGAGGTTACTATTATCAACAACTAGAGTGTTTCTGTCGAGGAACTATCGGCTGATAGTTGCCCGCGGAAATTTTATTGTTCTAAAAAACAAATATTAGCCCGAGAACGAAGTTCGAGGGCTAATATGCTAGTTTTTTAGAACATAAAATTTCCAAGGGCAACTATCAGACCGATAGTTCCGAGACAAAAACACTCTATTGTCGTTATTGTTTCACCCGCTAAATTTTCCGTGCGGCGGCCTAAAACTGAAACCTCGTGAATTTATTTATTTCGATTTCTGACACGCTTGGAGCTTCAAAATAGTTTTGCATTTCAACTTTTGTCTCGTAAATACGTACAAAACTTTATATTAAACTTCGGTATTATACTTTTCAAAAGTTATAAATCGACTGAGTGATTTTTCAGTTCCATCTAAATGAAGTATGATTTGTATGAAAAAACGGCGGCAAAAACCTGGCGCGGGTTCCGCCAAGTCAGTTGAATGTGAAGAAAGCAGGACAAAAAGTTTTCTTCGGATTATTTCTTCGCTCAATCTCTTCTAATGTTTCATATATTCTGGAAAATTGTGCAAACGATTTAGCACAAAATGGGAAGACCTGAAATAATTGTGGAGCTGAACATTAAGCTTATATTCATTTTACAAGTCAAACGGACAACTGAACGGAGTCGAAGGTTTCACTGCGGGCAAACGCTTGACGAATATTATTGTGCTGATTCAAGCTGGAATTGACAAGCCTCTTGGAAATACAAGGTAACAATACCGAATAGGCGGAGCTTAAACTTGTGGTGTAACAGGCTGTCATTTTTTGGACGAATTTGTGTCGGTTTACCGATCTTTCCGTAAATTGTTTAGTGCTTTTTCATTCGCATTTGTTGTACATTTACAGGAATTTGCCATTAAATATTTCGTTCCAAACTTCGTGCATGCCCATATGTTATGAAAGAATTGATAGAGAGTAAATTCTCGCTATTTTTTAATTTATTCTTTCAACTGTTTAGCTCAAAACTGCACAAAACGGTTGTTTTTCGCTCAGGCGGGCACTATCGATCCGGGTTTTTTGCCCGACGGGCACTATTACCTGACAGTGTCTCTCCGCGGATGAACACTATCACGTCACGTGTTCGATTTAAGCCAATCAGAATCAAAGAAAATTTAGTGGTGAACGATAATATAACAATAGAGGTGTTTCTGTCGAGGAACTATCGGCTGATAGTTGCCCGCGGAAATTTTATGTTCTAAAAAACAAATATTAGCCCGAGAACGAAGTTCGAGGGCTTATATGCTAGTTTTTTAGAACATAAAATTTCCAAGGGCAACTATCAGACCGATAGTTCCGAGACAAAAACACTCTATTGTCGTTATTGTTCACCACTAAATTTCCCGCGCGGCGGCCTACAACTGAAACGACATGAATTTATTTATTTCGATTTCTAACACACTGCGACACTTGGAGCTTAAAAAATAGTTTTGCATTTCAACTGTTGTTCTGCGTAAATACGTACAAAACTTTAGGTTAAGGTGACTCCCTAGAGTATTTACCAATGACCTACACTAACTGACATGAGTTCGAAAGGAAACCCCAGCTATTTTGTCTTTGATTTTTTGTTCCCAATATTTACCAGTAAGGAAAACTTATATAATTACAGTTATTTATAGATTGTTACTTTTTTCGTTGGAGGCCGTTGCCATGGCATCTAGCATCTAAAGAATGGCACATTTTTGCTATATTTTATCTTTACTCCTTATTTTTTTTTGTTTCCTTCGGTGAAATTTCTTTAAATTTTGCCATCTTATGAAACTGAGTTTGCCTGGCATTTTGGAGGGGAAAAACCTTGTGGTTTTTCAGACGATTTTGCCAATATTACCTTCATTTGTTATTTTAAACAATAAAACTTACTTGCTCTGACAAATTTCTTCAAAAAAACGGTCATGTGATAGGTAACGTTTCTGTCTTGAATTGTGCGAATTTTCACAAAAATTTACCGAAGGAAATGCGAGAAAATCCACGGTTAATTTTGAATTTTTTGACCATGCTGACGTCATAAAAAATCGGAAAAACACGCGCGGTTCGAGGATTTTCCTTTGAGCGCGCGCAGATTACTAAAGCTTTCGTCAACAGCGCGCGCTCGGTCATAAAAACTATAAGGAGTCACCTTAAATGTTGAATGAAAAACGGCGCCCAAACATCTGGCGCGGGGCCGCCAAGTTGAATGAAAAGAAAGCAGGACAAAGTTTTCTTCGGATTTAATATTTCTTCGGATTATTTCTTCGCTCAATCTCTTCTAAAGTTTTCATATATTCTGGAAAATTTGTGCAAATGATTTAGCTCAAAATGGGAAGATCGGAAATAATTTGTGGAGCTGAACATTATATTCATTTTACAAGTCCGAACGGACAACTGAACGGAGTCGAAGGTTTCAGTTGTTTACGTCGGGCAAACGCTTGACGAACTGCCGTATTTAAGCTTCGTAACCGATATTATTGTGCTGATTCAAGCTGGAATTGACAAGCCTCTTCGAAATACAAGGTAACAATACTGAATAGGCTAAGCTTAAACTTGTGATGTAAACAGGCTGTCATGTTTTGGACGAATTTGTGTCGGTTTACCGATCTTTCCGTAAATTGTTTAGTGCTCTTTTCATTCGCATTTGTTGTACATTTACAGGAATTTTCCATTAACTATTACGAAAGAATTAATAGAGAGTAAATTCTCGCTATTTTTTAATTTATTTTTTCAACTGTTTGGCTCAAAACTGCACAAAACGGTTGTTTTTCGCTCAGGGCGGGCACTATCGATCCGGGTTTTTGCCCGACGGGCGCTATCACCTGACAGTGTCTCTCCGCGGATGAACACTATCACGTCACGTGTTCGATTTAAGCCAATCAGAATCAAAGAAAATTGAGTGGTGAACTATAAGATCATATGTGTGACGGTGCGGTATCACTGGGCGTCTCTAAAGGGTAAAATCATGATGTCAAATAACTTGACAACTGTGAATTCATGACAGAGGTGTTTACAATAACCCTGTCCTAACTTTTGTTTTTATCGTTTTGTCGCATAATATTGTCACTTTGATGTGAATAGCAACTGTTCGACCATAATACTGCTGGTCTTCATCAGGTGATATGGTCTGGCCGGTAGTAGGAAGGGGAGGGGTAATCGGGGGGGGGGGGGGAGGAAGAGTCCCCTCCCTTTCTCCCCCTCCCACTCCCTACGCTTGCTAAGCAGGATAGATAGGGTCGACTGGTTGTGCATTACTATTTGTAGCACTATGATTGTTTCTGATTGGTGCATTTCGATCCTCATTGTGGTTGTTACACGAATAAAACAACTACTTCCCTTGGAGTATTTATGTTATTGATTTATTCATGTATTTCAGACAATTAAAACGTTTTTTAGCCTTGAATCACTTTCGCTTCTTAATTGTTTTATTTAGTTTCACTTGTTTGTAATCAGTACACAGAATAAATCTTAGTACCTATATAAAATAACCAAATTACTGGTACACCACAGAAAAATGCTTTGTACAATTATTTATTCACAAGTTGAGTTTTCCCAGCTGAAGATTACTCAAATAGTTTTGAAGGTCACCTGAACATTTTTGAATTCTGTTAGTGATTGTAAAATAAAAATTACTTACTATCTTGGTCTGTTCTAACAACAATAGCAGGGTCACTGGGTGGTCCATCTCCTTTCACAGTAAATGCAAACACTGTGATATTGTAATTGACGTACTGCTTTAGATTTAATCAATTCTTTCTGACGATCAGAGAAACTAGCTTGAACATTTCCATTGTGATTCTCTGTTTGTGACTGGTAGGTAATGGTGTAACCCGTGATGATACCATTTTGTTTATCAGTTGGAACTTCCTCCCACGTGACTGAAATGCTGGTTGAGCTGCTGTTTTGTCCTCTCACATTTTGTGGAGCACCATCAGGCTCTGATATAAAAGTTCAAAAACAACTTTATATTGCAAATAGTGTGATTGAGCTTCAGTATTTATTTTATTGTCAAACGATTTGGATATAAGCAGACTGGTTATAAGTTTAAGAAACAAGACGACTACTTTGATTTTAGGGCAAGACATGTTTCGATCGCATGCGATCATCTAATGCGATCATCTTCAGTTGCGAAATATTGATGACCTATTCTTTTTCATGACTGTCAAGTTGCTCAAGAAAAATTGAATATTCTATGTGTGATTTTATAAAAAGAAATCATATACAGAGGACCATAATCGATGTAAAGGTTATTACTTGCAGAAGTGGGTAAATCTATATATTTTGATTTTAATTTTAAGTTTTTGCAGCTACAATTCAAGACAAAAGTCTTAGGACACTTCATTGCCGTCTTCATTGCTGTCTTCATTGCCGTCTTCATTGCCATCTTCATTGCCGTCTTCATTGCCGTTCCCCCTCCCTCTTTAACAATGTTGTCATCTGTGCCTGGTTGGATGTCTACTATTCTTCAACATTGTTTGGGGCAAGGGGATGGGGGTGGAGGCTTTTTAATAGCATTTAGGATGATTTACATGTTACGTCATTTTCATGGTCCATACTCTCATCACAATAGTTCTCAACCAATTAATGAGTATGCAAGAATTCTGTTAGTGATTGTAAAAAATAAAATTACTTACTATCTTGGTCTGTTCTAACAACAATAGCAGGGTCACTGGGTGGTCCATCTCCTTTCACAGTAGATGCAAACACTGTGATATTGTAATTGACGTACTTCCTTAAATTTATCAGTTCCGTTTGACGATCAGAGAAACTAGCTAGAACACTTCCATTGTGATTCTCTGTTTGTGACTGGTAGGTAATGTTGTAACTTGTGATGATACCATTCTGTTTATCAGATTGAACGTCCTCCCACTCAACTAAGATGCTGGTTGAGCTGCTGTTTTGTCCACTCACATTTTGTGGAGCACCATCAGGCTCTGATAGAGAAGTTCAAAACAACTTTATATTGCAAATAGTGCCATGTTGAGCTTCAGTATTTGTTTTATTCCTTCAAAGACCTTAATTCTTTTTCATGGCTGTCATACATGTAGTTGCTTTAGTAAACATGAATATTCTACGTCTGATTTTTATAAAAAATAATTATTATATCATATAGAGTCGAACCACTATTTAAGCGGCCACCCCCTGTTAAGTGGCCTGTTATCAAAGTCCCGAAACTATTGTCAGTAAAATACTGCTAATAAAATCCCTATTAAGCGGCCACCTCTAATAAGTGGCCACGGTTACCTTTTGGCCTGTCCCGATGAGGGTTCTTCTATTGTTTTTGTCCCTATTAGGCGGCCACCAAAAATTTAAACTCGAATTTTGCCTCAACTAAGTCTCATCAAAACACCCATGATGAGACCAAACGAGACTGATATTAATGTCACTGAAGCATACCAAACTTGCATTATAAGGTGTTTACCCAAATTCAGATTCTTTACAAGAAAAATATATGTCACATCGTCTTTGTCATGCAGTTTTTTTACTCGCTATCGTGATTGTTTGGCTTGAAAATCAACTGTATAAGGTTGGAATTTCAATCATCTTAATTAGCATAAAAAATTAGCATAACGTCACTTACTATCTTGGCCTGTTCTAACAATAATAGGGTCACTGGCTGGTCCCTCTCCTATCACAGTAGATGCTGACACTGTGATAGTGTAATTGACATACTTCCTTAAATTTGACAATTCCTTCTCACTTTCTGAGGAAGTAGCTGAAACATTTCCATTGTGATTCTCAGTTTGTGACTGGTAGTAAATGGTGTAACCCGTGATGTTACCATTCCGTAAATCAGCTTGAACTTCATCCCACATGACAAAGATCGCAGTTGAGCTGGTCTTTTGTCCTCTCACATTTTGTGGAGCACCATCAGGTTCTGATAAAAATATTTCATTTGAGTTGTTTCAAGAGAAAATAGTAATGTTACATGATTCTGCTTGAAGCAATAATGTGGTGAAGAAAGTAGGATTAAAGAAGAAAGTAAGGAAACAAGCAAGTGAATCTTCTATACATGTACATGTACATGGATATGTTGTGTGGTTTAAATTTACTTTTGGTTAAAATTTTTAAACCAGTTTGATTTTGATTTTCCTTTGTTTCAGATTGTGGTAAGGAAAATAAAAATCAAACTGGTTTGAAAAATTTTAAACCAAAAAATTTGAATCACAACATATATAATTCAAATAGAGATCATAAACGCTATAAAATGTGATTACTGCTGTGCATGCAGCTACATTAACTGAATTTTTCCAGGAGGTTACTATGATCATATGTGTGATGGTGTGGCGTAATTTAATTGTGCTGGACACGAAGAGAAAATAAAGGAAGGCTTTGCAAAAGTATGCAACAAGTTTAAGGAACTTGCGAAGGAGCAAGGCGTGTCATTTATGAGAGGTTAGTATTTAATCAGCGTAACCAGAAAGAGGGAGAAAGGGTTGATAACTTTGTCAGCAACTAAAAACGGTTGTCGCTAACATGTGAATTTGGAGATCCGCTTATCGTTGATAAGGGATCGAATTGTGGGAGGTGTACTATCTGATGAATTGAGAGGAGAATTGCTAAAGAAACCTGAACTGACCCTTCAGAAGGCTCATGATTACTGCCGAACCTTCAAGGCAACATAATTTTGTTTCTCTTTCTCCCCCCCCCCCCCCCCACCCCCACTCCCTACGCATGCTAAGCAGGCTAGATAGGGTCAACTGGTTGTGCGTTACTATTTGTAGCACTGTGATTGTTTCTGATCGTGGTGCATTTCGATCCTCTTTGTGGTTGTTACGAGTAAAAAAACGACTTCCCTTGGAGAATTTCTGTTATTGATTTGTTCATGTATTTCAGACAATTAAAACGTTTTTTAGCCTTGAATCACTTTCGCTTCTTATTTGTTTTTGTTTACTTTCAGGTTTTTTAAATCCGTACACAGAATAAATCTTAGTATTAGTAGTGTATAGAATAAACAAATTACTGGTACACCACAGAAAAAATGCTTCATTGTAACAATTTTATTCACAAGTTGAGTTTTCCCAGCTGAAGATTACTCAAATAGTTTTGAAGATCATCTAAAAATGTTTGAATGCCATCGGATTGCAAAAATACTTCCAATCAGTCACTTTTGTGGTTTGGAGAGCGAAATTCTTACACCTCTTCTTGGAATACGTATATGTAAAATCATTCTAGAGCTTATTTATTAAATCAAATGAACAAGAAGTTTTCGTAAGTAATTTGAAATACATATATGCACGTCATGTACATTTTTTTGACGACATATTACAAATTGCACTTGCTGCGCTCATAATTTTGTTAGCATTCGAAACATTTACTCATGCATATTGATTCCAAATTACACCACATCTAAATAATACAATAAAATGGAAACCAGATAAAACTTACTATCTTGATCCGTCTTCTTCACCATGGCAGCACTCTGAGGACTGGCACCTTTGCTGTTAAAAGCTTGCATAACAAACTTATATGAAGTGAACTTCTTTAATAATGTCACCAGGTAAGATGTGGTATCTGCTCCATCAACAGTTCTATTTACCCATACGTTATTACCTAATTCTGTCTTGTAGGAAAGGTAATAGCCCAGGATTGCACCTCTGGCTTGCTCTTTCGTAAGCATCTACATGGTGATCATAACAACACAATTAATAAAAAGAGATTATTCAGCAGAAAGTTGTATAACACAGCTGGGTATTTTTACAAGTCAGTTTTATTTTTTTAAGCCTTTAAGCAAGAAAACATATAAGCTGACGAATAAAAATTCCCAGCCGCATTATACAACTTTCCACTGAATAAATAATGTTTATTATAATCCATCAAAATTTTTTCTCGCGCGCGATTGGTCTAAACACGTCACGTGACGCAGCCAAAACTGGGGAATATCCGGGTGATATTCCCCAAGTGATATTCCCCAGTTTTGAAAATTTGCGTTTCACGTTCGCAGGTTCAGTTTTCGTCTCAAATAAATTGCTAAATTAAATAGGACTGATTGTTTTGAACAGACTAGAAATATTTTTTATCGGCAACATAATTATTTTGATGTTTAACAGCTTGGCCAACCGAGATCTTCCACGGCAAACAGAGCGGCCTTGTGAAAAAATATTTGAAGGATAATAACTACAATAGCCTCCATTTGGCTTCAAAAATATGCTCGGATATTGTCCTTGGACATTATCTGTTCCTCGAAGCTCACAGTTTTCCTCGAGCTTCGCTCTCGGAAAACTGTTCGCTTCTCGGAACAGATAATGTCCGCGGACAAATATCCGAGCATATTTTTGAAGCCAAATGGAGGCTATTGTTTATTTATACAACATTATTCTTTCCTAAAATCTAGGCTTTTAACAGTGCATGTTTTCCATAGCGTGCATGGTCAGGAGGATTATATAGTGTAATACCATACAGTCTCATATTTGCGCTCGTTTTGGTGCTTCACTAAATTTTTTGCTTCACTTACATGAACATGTATATTACATGTAATAGGAAAATATATTTGTAACAAACAAACCTAATTTTAGCATTTTATTATTTAAATCATTATTCAGTTACATGCAATTAAATCCAAATGATAATAAATGCTGCATGCATGTACAATAAATTACTGGTTTTGGTGGTTTTACATCAAATACCGTAAAATCCTGAAAATGAGCCCCTCTGTATATATATACATGTAAGCCCCTCCAAATATATAAGTCTCCCAAATTTGAAGTAAAATAATTATTTAATAGTACCCTCAAGAAACATGCGAAGCAAAATAGATCGAAAGACCGAATTTAATACAAAGCAGCAAATGCACAAATGTCATGAGCTGTAGGAGTTGTGTAGGCCTGTCACCTTTTTATACTAAGCCCCTCAAAATAGTCCTTTGAAAAATATAACCCCGGAATTTTACGGTAGCTGATATTAATTTTGTATCCGATTTTTCACAACATTTACATGCAATAAGTAGTTTTTTCGATTTATTTCCATTTCATCTACTGAATGTTGAGTTTACACAACAGTTTCCAATATAACAAAAATTTTCATCCGGTAGTGGAGGTTTCCTTTAAAAAATAAATGGCCGGTCCATGAGTGAGTGTCCACTTACCTAGATCAGCTCAGATGATAAATAAACAAGAATTTTCGAAGAAAATATAACCGGGCTTTTTTTATCAAGCAAGCAAGCCGTTTTACCTGCTTTCTTGCTTGAAATCTATCAGATTAGTCACGGCAGTCACGCTGAAGTCTGATGTTTGCGTATAGTGCCTACTGTCAATTTTCTTGCCTCTGAGCAGTCTTTGAAGATCATTCCTCAATATAAAGCCAAAGTTGAATAAGAGGAAAAAAACACGACAACATAGGTACGAATCGGTGTTGAACCATCAATCGCAGACGTTCCGCGTTGCACCATCATCATTCGCAGCTATTCTAGTCACAGTTCGACAAATTGCTGAGTCAAAATGTGATATTGTAACGTAATGGTTGTTATTTATAAATCCTTTGCATACAAGGAAGTGAATTGCTGCACCAACACGAAAAAGTAATGTATTTCACACTAAATAAACAGCAGAGTATTCATGTTCAAAATCAAAAGTAATAGCTTGATATGAAATTTGACCTAACGGCGATCCTGGTTTATCACAGACATTGACTCATGTGACCCCATGACGTAATCGTCCTTATTTATAAATCTGCATTTCTCAGCAAGTTTCTGTTTTTCTCAGAAAATATACGGAAAAGATATGTATTTCACACAAAATGACAATTATTTAACAGGACAATATTCATAAAATATCATTTAGGCAAAGGATGACCCTGGCGAAATCTAACGTAGCCTTGATAAAAAAATTGATCTAATGGCGCTTCCAGTGTATGTGAATGTACGTACCCACCTCACAGACAATCTCTTCAAGTCACGATTCGACGTCACCCTATGACGTAATCGTCCAAATATAAATCTGCACGTCTCAGCAAGTTTCTGTTTACATAAATCTGCGAGTCTGGGCAAGTTTCTGTTTTCCTTTTCGGAAAAGAAATGTATTTCACACAAAACAAACAGGACAATATTATGACCCTGGAGAAATGTAACGTAGCCTTGATAAAAAATTTGATCTAATGGCGCTTCTAGTGTATGTGATGTACGTACCCACCTCACAGACAATCTCTTCAAGTCACGATTCGACGTGACCCTATGACGTAATCGTCCAAATATAAATCTGCACGTCTCAGCAAGTTTCTGTTTACATAAATCTGCGAGTCTGGGCAAGTTTTCTGTTTTCCTTTTTCGGAAAAGAAAGGTATTTCACACAAAACAAACAGGACAATATTATGACCCTGGCGAAATGTAACGTAGCCTTGATAAAAAATTTGATCTAATGGCGCTTCTAGTGTATGTGATGTACGTACGCACCTCACAGACAATCTCTTCAAGTCACGATTCGACGTGACCCTATGACGTAATCGTCCAAATATAAATCTGCACGTCTCAGCAAGTTTCTGTTTACATAAATCTGCGAGTCTGGGCAAGTTCTGTTTTCCTTTACGGAAAAGAAATGTATTTCACACAAAACAAACAGGACAATATTATGACCCTGGCGAAATGTAACGTAGCCTTGATAAAAAAAAAAAATTGATCTAATGGCGCTCCTAGTGTGTCCACCTAGTAGTGAGTACAATGATTTAATATTTTGACGAGTCAAACTCACCGACGTTGCGAAATCTGTACGCCGCTCCGATGTGTTTACGCGGTCCTAAATTAATATCTATTTGGACCAGTCCAACTTTCACATAGGCTCGATTTCCGCCGCTCTCTTCGAGTCCGGGCTTCGTTCTTCCCCGAGAAAATCTTTCACAAGGCGAATACATTCATATATATTCATACTCACCCCTAGCTCTCCTCCTAGCACTTTGGCGAAGTAGAGGTATAAGAGATCGACGACAAAAAAAAACAGAAGCTATTTTATTAACCGGGCTGGGCCCCAGGCCCACGCCCGGTTAATAAAGAAGGAAACTCAACACAATACTACAAAAATATATCCTGCATTATACATGTATATCATTATACCTGCCAAGAGACGATAACAGCAGTGGAATTGACGACAGTCACATTGAAAGTTGGAGCAGCACTTGGTACTGTAAAAAGGAATCACACCATGTTTATTTTAATCAGTAATTAATTTAAACTTTGCATCCTAATGTTTCCATAGAATGATGGAAACACTCATAACTCAAAGTACTGTATTGCTAATGTTCCCAGCACAGCTTCCTTGGTCCCCAAACATCAATTCACGTTACCATAACTCTATGGAAACATGCACCGAAAATGTTTTGTTATTTTCTTAAATAATTTATTATTATACTGCCTTTCTGCCATGAACAATTCTCCCATCACCCCTCCTTCCCCCTCCCATCACCCCTCCTTTCCCGGCCTCCAAAATAATAACAATTTGAAATTAATGAATTTAAAGTCACACGTTGTCACACACTATACATATATAAATGAATACAAATGGTAAATGTTTCAACAACTAAAGAGTACCTTCTTCATCTGTGGTAGCACTCACTACAGAGCTCCCAGTACTTGTACCAATTAGATTCCTTGCAAACACCCTAATGTTATATGTCGTCCAAGGAAAAAGGTATTTAAGAGAAGCACTTGTAATGGAGTTGGACAACACACAGGCACTGTTTGATAGCGATCCTTGACACGCTATATCAATAAAGTCTAAATTATCTACACTGATCTTCACGGTGTAGTCCAAAATTGCAGAGTTCCCATCAAAACCAGCCATCCAGGAGATATTCACCACTCGTGAGCTCTTCGAGTCAACTGTCACATTAAATGGTGGGTCTGGAACCACTGCAGAGTTAAACACCATTAAGAAATGATTCACTTTCAAATAACTTTCAAATGTTGACGTTATTCCAAGATCTCAATTTATTCATTAGTAAAACCTATACATGTGTCTTCCAGAACTTCACAAAAGTAGGGGTGCATGCATGTTTGGGTGAGAGGGTACGTAGAGGTTTTCAGTTCTGCTGACAGCCAGTGTGTATGTTAAATATACACACTGGCTGTTGGATCGGTTACATTACAACATAGCAGCCTGAAAGTTGCTTAATGTAGACCACTATTCTTGGCTATGGTTTGAGCAACACAATTAAGCACACACTATAAGTTTAGTGCAATTCGTGAGTAGTTGTTCATATATCTCTCTGCATTCTGACGGCAGTATTTTGACAAATTCAGTGTAATTAAAGAAAAGGGAAAAAATAGAACCCAGGCGGATTTGAAGCTGGGCCACTGGGTCCTGATGATTAAATTGAAAGGCGAGCATCTTCAGGCCACAAGGGTGAAACCCGTTGTGTGTAAATATCATGAATAGGAACACTTCACAAAACTTGATCCGCTTGAGCTGCTGGCCCAACAATATCATAAACCTTGCTTTGCAAGTAGCAAATTTGTTCTAAAATCAACATTACTGGTGTAGCAAAACACACCTTGAATAACAATTGATGTTGTATCTGAGAAATTACCAACAGCATTTATAACAAGACAGGTGTAATTCCCAGCATCCTCTGAGGCTGTTGTATTGATGATTGACAGCTGTACTTGGTTTTCATTGTGAAGTGGAATAGTAACTCGTGAGTCATTAATCACCACACTAGCATTATTTCTTGCTATCACAATTCCATCTTTTATCCACTGCACTTCAGACGCTGGTGGTGAAGCGTTATACCGACACGTCAACAGTATTTCATTGCCTACAGGTACAAACTGTTTTTGATCACCATCGATTGTCACTTCTGGTGGGACTGCAATGACAACATCATTGGAGTTAATCACAAATATCGAGAAGTATTCTACCCTGAACTATATATATATGATAATTATTATGTGGAAAGAAATGATGGCGAATTTTAAGCTTGGTTAAGATACACAATAATCAACCCTTAAATTTTTTCAGTGGTTTATGAATGCTGTTATGGGTTGAAACAGTAGGAGAGCATTTTATTTGCATTTGACTACATACAACTGTGTGTTTCAATTGATAAAAATGATTGTATAAAATTTATCTAAGGTGAGCCACTTTTTGGTAGCCATTCCATATACAATGTATTTTAAATTGAGCTGTTCATAACAATCCCTTCAGTCAAGTGTCAACTAAATGTAGCCTCCTACATTGTAGGATGGCTGAGCAAGATTCGCGAACTCCTGGTCCCTTGGTGCTCGACGCTAATGCAGCGGACAACTGGATAAAGTTTTTGTTGCAATTTGAAATTTATCTTGTGGCAAAAGGCAAGGATGACAAATTGAAGGTTGCTTAATTGTGCTGGACACGAAGAGAAAATAAAGGAAGGCTTTGCAAAAGTATGCAACAAGTTTAAGGAACTTGCGAAGGAGAAAGGCGTGTCATTTATGAGAGGTTAGTATTTAATCAGCGTAACCAGAAAGAGGGAGAAAGGGTTGATAACTTTGTCAGCGAACTAAAACGGTTGTCGCTAACATGTGAATTTGAGATCCGCTTATCGTTGATAAGGGATCGAATTGTGGGAGGTGTACTATCTGATGAATTGAGAGGAGAATTGCTAAAGAAACCTGATATGACCCTTCAGAAGGCTAATGATTACTGCCGAACCTTCAAGGCAACAGAATTGCAAAAGTTCAAGTTTAGCACGCCAGAAAATGCTGGCACAGAACGTTGGACGGGACGGGAGTGGGACGCGGGACGGGACAACCGCTCGTTCCTGTAAGTTCTGTGGTTACAAGCACCCATTTACTCGACCATCTCGCGCCCTGCATTTGGAGAACAGTTCCTGAAGTGTAAGAAAGAAGGCCATCATGTTTGCACAAGTGTGCCCAGAAAATGTCCAGAGAGGTTTGAAAGTTGATGTAGTGTGCAACAAGAAAGTCATCCTGATCAAGACACCCAGAACCTAAGCCAGGAGGTTCATGCCTATTTTGGATGTGTTGAACAGGGAAGTGTTTCCAACCCCAGGAAATCAAAGAAAAACCTTATCACTCTCAAGATTGCAGGACAGGATGCTGATATCAAAGCAGACACAGGTGCAGAAGCTACAGTCATTTCCTATGGAGGAGGAGGAGCCTACGCCTTGGGTCTCATCAATGCTAATTATTGACAAAAGGAAAGTGAACGATAAAGGAATGAACACTCCACCATCAAAGAATGATGTTCGAATTTACATCGATCCAAGAGACCTCAACAAGGCACTCAAACGACCCCACTATCCAATGGTTACTGTAGAAGAGGTTGCTATCCGAGTTTCAGGTGCAAAGAGTTCCACATCACTTGATGCATGCAGAGGATACGGGCAACTCCCAGTGGATGATGAGAGTTCCAAGCTCTTAACATTTAACAACCCTTGGGGCGATACCGATTTACGAGACTCCCTTTTGGTATCTCACCAGCTCCTGAAATCTACCAAAGGGAGATGGACAGACTCTTTGAAGGATTCCTGTTGAAATTATAGTGGATGATTTCGTGATACAGTGGAACCTCGCCTTACGACCACCCCGTTATTACGGCCACCTATTTTTGGCCCAGCGAAATCGCAATGAATGTCTTGTATAAAAACTCTCTTTAATACGGCCACCTCGTAATACGGCCAACGGCCAGATTTTGCGATCCCCGTGCGCCTATTTTCTTTGTAATTTCACCCCGCATTATGGTCACTAAATCCGCGATGGATTAAATATAGCAAATCATTGACATAATGAACACATGAGTATCACTTTACTTATCCACACCTTCGTACAGATAGACTGTTTTCAATGTCAATAAGTATATTTATTTAAGAGTTTGATTGCCTTGGCATCCCTCTGAGCTTGTATAACATAAGGAACTCACACGCCATATCCGCCACCATAATTTCGACCAACCCGAAACTTCTTTCTTTGGCCGGTAAGTATTCGTATTAACGGGGTTAATCATAATTTTGTTAGCATTCAAAAAATTTACTCATGCATTAATTTGATTCCAAATTACACCATATATATCTACATGTAAATAATACAATAAAATGATCGAAATCAGATAAAACTTACTATCTTGATCCGTCTTCTTCACCACGGCAGCACTCTGAGGGACTGGCACCTTTGCTGTTAAAAGCTTGCATAATAAACTTATATGAAGTGAACTTCTTTAATGATGTCACCAGGTAAGATGTGGTATCTCCTCCATCAACAGTTCTATTTACCCATACGTCATTACCTAGTTCTGTCTTGTAGGAAAGGTAATAGCCCAGGATTGCACCTCTGGCTTGCTCTTTCGTAAGCATCTATATGGTGATCATAACATAACAAAATTAATAAAAAGAGATTATTCAGCACAAAGTTGTATAACACAGCTGGGTATTTTTACATCATATTTGCGCTCGTTTTGGTGCTTCACTTCTAAATTTTTTGTTTCTCTTACTTGAACATGTATATTACACTATCTTGTACATGTAATAGGAAAATATATTTGTACAAACAAACCTAACTTTAGCATTTTATTATTTAAATCATGATTCAGTTAGATGCAATTAAATCCAAATGATAATAAATGCTGCATGCATGTACAATAAATTACTTGGTTTTGGTGGTTTTACATCAAATACCGTAAAATTCTGAAAATAAGCCCCTCCATATATATACATGTAAGCCCCTCCAAATATATAAGCCTCCCAAATTTGAAGCAAAATAATTATTTAATAGTACCTCAAGAAACATATGCGAAGCAAAATAGGTCGAAAGACCGAATTTAATACAAAAGCAGCAAATGCCACTGTAGGAGTTGTGTAGGCCTGTCACCTTTTTATACTAAGCCCTCAAAATAGTCCTTTGAAAAATATAACCCCAGGACTTATTTTCGGAATTTTACTGTAGCTGATATTAATTTGTATCCAATTTTTCACAACATTTACATGCAATAAATAGTTTTTTCTATTTATTTCTACTGAATGTTGAGTTTACACAACAGTTTCAAATATAACAAAAATTTCATCCAATAGTGGAGGTTTCGTTAACAAATGGCCGGTCCATGAGTGAGTGTCCATTTAGCTTGATCTGCTCAGATGATAAAATAAATAAAGAAAACACTCAACACAATACTACAAAAATTATCCTGCATGATACATGTATATCATTATAACCTGCCAAGAGACGATAACAGCAGTGGAATTGACGACAGTCAACATTGAAAGTTGGACCAGCACTTGGTACTGTAAAAAGGAATCACAGCATGTTTATTTTTAATAAACTTTTCACACTAATGTTTCCATAGAATGATGGAAACACTCATAACTCAAAGTACTGTATTGCTAATGTTCCCAGCACAGCTTCCTTGGTCCCCCAAACATCAATTCATGTTACCATAAACTCTATGGAAACATGCACTGAAAATGTTTTGTTATTTTCTTAAATAATTTATTATTATACTGCCTTTCTGCCATGAACAATTCCCCCATCCATCACCCCTCCCTTCCCCCATCCATCACCCCTCCCTTCCCCCATCCCATCACCCCTCCCTTCCCCCCTCCCATCACCCCTCTCATCACCCCTCCCTTCCCCCTCCCATCACCCCTCCCTTCCCCCTTCACATCACCCCTCCTTTCCCCGGCCTCCCAAATAATAACAATTTGAAATTAATGAATTTAAAGTCACACGTTGTCACACACTATACATATATAATGAATACAAATGGTAAATGTTTCAACAACTAAAGAGTACCTTCTTCATCTGTGGTAGCACTCACTACAGAGCTCCCAGTACTTGTACCAATTAGATTCCTTGCAAACACCCTAATGTTATATGTCGTCCAAGGAAAAAGGTATTTAAGGGAAGCACTTGTAATGGAGTTGGACAACACACAGGCACTGTTTTGATAGCGATCCTTGACACGCTATATCAATAAAGTCTAAATTATCTACACTGATCTTCACGGTGTAGTCCAAAATTGCAGAGTTCCCATCAAAACCAGCCATCCAGGAGATATTCACCACTCGTGAGCTCTTCGAGTCAACTGTCACATTAAATGGTGGGTCTGGAACCACTGCAGAGTTAAACACCATTAAGAAATGATTCACTTTCAAATAACTTTCAAATGTTGACGTTATTCCAAGATCTCAATTTATTCATTAGTAAAACCTATACATGTGTCTTCCAGAACTTCACAAAAGTAGGGGTGCATGCATGTTTGGGTGAGAGGGTACGTAGAGGTTTTCAGTTCTGCTGACAGCCAGTGTGTATGTTAAATATACACACTGGCTGTTGGATCGGTTACATTACAACATAGCAGCCTGAAAGTTGCTTAATGTAGACCACTATTCTTGGCTATGGTTTGAGCAACACAATTAAGCACACACTATAAGTTTAGTGCAATTCGTGAGTAGTTGTTCATATATATCTCTGCATTCTGACGGCAGTATTTTGACAAATTCAGTGTAATCTAAGAACAGGAAAAAATAGAACCCAGGCGGATTTGAAGCTGGGCCACTGGGTCCTGATGATTAAATTGAAAGGCGAGCATCTTCAGGCCACAAGGGTGAAACCCGTTGTGTGTAAATATCATGAATAGGAACACTTCACAAAACTTGATCCGCTTGAGCTGCTGGCCCAACAAAATCATAAACGTTGCTTTGCGAGTAGCAAATTTGTTGAAAATCAACATTACTGGTGTAGCAAAACACACCTTGAATAACAATTGATGTTGTATCCGATGAATTACCAACAGCATTTATAACAAGACAGGTGTAATTCCCAGCATCCTGTGAGGCTGTTGTATTAATGATTGACAGCTGTACTTGGTTTTCATTGTGACGTGGAATAGTAATTCGTGAGTCATTAATCACCACACTAGCATTATTTCTTGCTATCACAGATCCATCTTTTATCCACTGCACTTCAGTCGCTGGTGGCGAGGCGTTATACCGACATGTCAGCAGTATTTCATTGCCTACAGGTACAAACTGTTTTTGATCACCATCGATTGTCAATTCTGGTGGGACTGCAATGACAACATTATTGGAGTTAATCATTAATGTTTAGAAGAAGTTCTCCTTTGAACTACATACTAAATGTTAATTATTATGTGGAAAGAAATGATGCTTGGTAGAAACACAATGAGAAATATGTTATTCAGTCAGTGACACAAGCTACTCGGAAAAGAATTCTGAGTTCTCCCAACAGAGTAGAACCTATGACCTTCCACACACCGGTTGAACACTCTAAAACTGAGCTACGGTTACTTGTGGGAGCTTAGGCCATATAACTACATGTAGGTTCAAATAGGGCGTGTCAAAATACAGAACAACTTGTAAAATTTCTCTAGGCAATGTTTTGTGCAACTTGTCTCCCAATGTTGTCACAGGACAATTGCCCAGTGTAGCAGCACCAAGATCCACCTAGTTTTTTTTTGGCTCACTTAACACACTGAGAAAGCTGTGATTTTGATTGTTCTGATCCTTGCCTCACAAGCTTTTGGGGGGTCGTCGTATTTTAGGCCAAGCCCAAGGGAAGGGTCAGGATATTTCTTTCCCATTGCTAAGGAGGGTCACGCCATTTTCAACGCTCACTTTCAAATCTCCACCCCCCTTCCCCCTGCTAATATGAACAGTCCCTTACAGTATGTTACACATAATTGTAAAATATGTAGAACAGTATTCCCCAACATTAACCAGCCTGTGATTTTGGCTGATTGAAAACATGCATGTACCACCATTAAATTAAACCATCATGACAAAAGTATCGAAGTATCAAACTGTAGCTCAAGGATTAACTCAACTTTGAAAAACTACTCACAATTTACTGTTAGCATTCCTGGATATGAGGTAGAAGTATCTACACTGCTGTTTGCCACACATCTATACAATCCGTGATCCCCTCGGACTACATTGGTTATTGTCAAAGTCAAAGAAGTATTTCCTGTAGAGGAGACTCCTGATGTAGTTAATGTTTGTCCATCTTTTGTCCATATCACATCTGGTGCAGGATTTCCAACAACCGTGCAACTTAAAATAACATTTTCTCCTTCTGTTGTTGTTGTATTCTGTGGGTTGCTGGTGAATTCAGGTTGAACTAAAAAAAAGCATTGAGTTATGTATTTTCTTTCCGGGTTTCTTTGCAATAATATATAATTATACACACGTAATAAAAATTATACAATAGTGCATCTATTCCAAATATCAAATAAACAAAACAATGTTACAATAGATGCAGTCTAAATTCACCTAAATTTTCCGATATTGAAACGGGGCGTCGAAAAGTATTCAGTAGTTGTTATGGCTGTACGTAATGTCAAGTTTTGCAAGTGTTGAAACCAAATGAAACGTTCTGCAAATCCAGGAGAGACCCTTCCCTGAATACAAGCCCCCCTACTTCTCCTTATTTCCTTATTATAAATGTCCTCGCAGAAAATTATTCAACTTCAAATACTGAATGACATGTAGGAAATTATAATGCAAGTACAGTGGAACACCCCCCCCCCCCCCCCCCGTTTCTCCGAACACCAACGGGCCACCAAAATCTGGTCGTATTAACGGATGGTAATACTAACGGGGTGAAAATGACAGACAGAACTTTAGTTCGGGACAACAGAAAAGTGGTTGTATCAACGAGGTGGTTGTAAGGTGGGGTTCCACTGTAGAGTGAGCAACGAAAAATTAATTAAGAGTAACTTTTTACCATCTCATCAGATCTTCCACATTTGAGTATTTCATCTGGTCAACGTTTTACTGTACTAAGTTAATGTCGTTTACGGTAACGTTGTCAAACGCCACAACACATTAGCATATATACATGTAGGAGAAATCGAAACCTCCATTTGCTTTTGAAATCTTGGATATAAGCATAGCTGTGAACGTACAAGGTTCAATTATTCAACAAAACATTACAAATGTAATTCCAGTTTATACTCTGGCAGAACCAGCCATTATGGTGTACTTTGTCGCTCTGTTATCACATTGTCTTTAGAAAAAAAAAACACAGATGTCTTTTCTTTGTAATGATATATCTTATAAATATGTAATAAAAATTATACAATAGTACATATATTCCAACTATCGAATAAACAAAACAATGTTAAAATGCAGTCTTTCACCTAGTAGCCAAAAGCAAAACTTTAGTTCGGAAAAAAGAAAGTGGTTGTGTGGTGGTCGTCAAGTGAGGTTCGACTGTAGAGTACGGAAGCTGAAGTATAATTTAGAGCAACTTCTTACTGACCATCTCATCAGATATTAGATATTTGAGTATTTAAAAAATCTGGTCAACGTTTTACTGTTGTAAGTTAATGTCGTTACTTCAAATTTGTTTTTGTTCCTAATATATTTACTGAAATGATCGATTAATTGCTTTTAGACCAGCAAATGGAAAACGTATCTTGATAAATGCTGAATCAACTTGTTTCTTATCAGCTCGGTTCTTAGCTGATAAGCATGCATGTTCCGCATATAATCCCCCCCCTTTATAAGCCCTCTCAAACGTCAGAAGGTCAAATAAGGAAGTCCCCCATCGGTATTAACTAAATTACTAGACCTCTATTTTCTGCGCTGAAATCGTCGTGCGGTCATGTTCGATCTTGAATAATTAGGCGAGCGAAATGGGGAGAGGACAGCTTCTGAAACTACCAAATTCTACGTTTTTTGAGAACGTGAACCATGACGGTGATTTTTCCCTATTTCTATTTGGAATTGATCGACGTTTTTGCATGTTCAGCTTAGGATAGTTCTGCCACCGATAGAAAAACTGAATACATATTGAGAATCGTGAAATTATTTACTAGTACATAAATTAATTTTTAAATCGGCGTTGTCATTGTGGTATCGACTCTGCGGCACGACGACTTTAACGCCAAAAATAAAGGGAATGTTCACAGTCTACTGAATTACTCACAGTATACTTCCAGCGTGGCTACAAGTGAAGTAGAGTTGTCGACACTGTTATCAACCACACATCTGTAGTGTCCTGCGTCCGATCGGTGCACATCCGTGATTGTCAAACTGTGATTGTTGTTCATTACAGAGCCATTTAGTCGTGAATTTGCTGTTGTATTCAAGCTCTCTCCATCCTTTGTCCATCTAACACTCGTGGAGGGTTTTCCTTCAACTAAACAACTAAAATCTACATCTTGTCCTTCCACTCTCGTAGCATCATTTGGATGTTTGGAGATTTCAGGTACAACTGGAAAAAAGAAATACAAATATCAAATATTACTACAACAAACAAAGCTAATTAAAATGCTTAAACATTCATGACGAGCTTTTTCAAGTTCTTAAAATGACTTTAATAGAGGGGAGAGAAACATACAGTAAAACATCATCACTTTATTTTTAAACTCATTTTTCTCCCTTCTCCGTAGCTTATTTTGTCGTTTTCCCTCCTCTCTAAACCGTTCGTTTCCCCGCTTAATAGGAACTCTCAGTTCTCCTAGACTGCGAGCAGTCGATCTTTTTCCTCAGATCCTTCGCGCAAGCGAAGAATGTCAGAAATTCTTCCTTCTCGCGCCATAAAAACGTAGACGTCTACGACTTTGCCACAAGAACGCTGGTGAAGTATGGCTAAATATTGGCATTTATTTATCGTCTATAACTTGGCACAAACAAGAACAAACATTTCACACCTTGCTGCTACATGTACAAACAAGCGTTTCTAACAAGATACTTCCCCCTTTTTAGGTCGAGTTTTTTCAGTTCACTGATTTTACCGCCATTTTAAACGAGGGGCGTGGTTGTACATGAAGAGAAATCTGATGACAAAATCACGTACGGATGCTTATCGATAATAACGGAAAATGATTTTAAATCCTTCAAGCAGTGTTTATGTTTCTTCTTTCCAAGTCGAGTAGATACAAATAATTAGTGGTGGTCTAATTAGTGTCTTGAAAGTCCGCTAAAACATTCACACTGTAGAGAGAAATAGAGATGTAAACCACAATCATTATTGTGAATCAACTACGACATATAATTATATCGAAGACATTACATTGAACATCCAGTGTAGCAGGATTGGAGGTATCATTTCCAAGACTGTTGCTCGCCACACATCGATATTCTCCGCTGTCTGTTCTGCGCACATTCGTTATAGTCAACTGCTTTCTGTCTGCTGAAAAACTGATCCTGGAATTGCCATTTGTATCTATAGCAGATCCATTTCTGGTCCATGATATTGTCGGTACTGGATTTCCAGTAGCGTCACAAGATGAAATTACGTTATCTCCTTCTGTTTTTATCTGAGCTTGTGGATGAACAGTTATCTCAGGTTGATCTTTAATAATAAAATAACCGACGTTACAAATGGCGCTAACAAATTAATAATGTACAGGATCAATGTTAAAATGAAAAAAAATCCAGTTATAGCTCGTCTGTTGGTATAACATATACCCTGCAGATGCAGGAGTGATATTGGGCGTACCCTTTCAACTCGCGCTCTATATTACCAGTTGCTATGCAGACTATATAGAATAAACACAAAAAGCTCCTAAGAACGAATTATTTTGTGGGAGAGCCCGCGAGCGCGCGAGAAAGTCACCTCGAGGAGACTTCGCGCGTGCTCTCCCACTCGGCTATCCCTGAGAAAAATGAGGGACTACTCGTAGTCTACCATGATCATAGATTTAGATACTTGGCAAAAAGTTTTACTTATCTAATTCATTACTGCAGGTATACTGGGAAGGCACAGTGGCGTTATAATCTTTATAGACATCATAGGAATATTCGATAAACCAAATGATTTTTTCTTTCTGCAAACCCAGGAGAGAAGAAGAGGGGACTTGGCACAAAACACGGTACTTACATTGGACATTCAGTGTAGCAGGATTGGAGGTATCATTTCCAAGATTGTTGCTCGCCACACATCGATATTCTCCGCTGTCTATTCTGCTCACATTCGTTATAGTCAACTGCTTTGATCTGCTGACAAACTGATCCTGGAATTGCCACTTGTATCTATAGGAGATCCATTGTGGTCCATGATATTGTCGGTGCTGGATTGCCAGTAGCATCACAAGATAAACGTGCGTTTTCTCCTTCTCTTACGGTAACTCAGTGGATGAACAGTGATCTCAGGTTGATCTGTAATAATAAAACAACAGACGTTAGAAATGGCGTTAAAAATTAATAATGTACAGGATCAAAGATGAAAGGAAAAAAAAAGTTATAGCTCGTCTGTTGGCATGCCATGCGCATGCAGCAGTGATATTGGGCGCACCCTTCCAACTCGCGCTCTATATCACACGCAGGCTATATAGAATAAAACTAAAAAGCTCCTCAGAACGAGTTGTTCTCTCCAAGAACCATGATCATAGATTTAGATACTTGGCAAAAACGTTTTACTTATGTAATTCACAGCTGCAGGTATACTGGAAGTGCATAGTGGCGTTACAATCTTTATAGACACCATAGGAATATTTGATAAACCAATGAAGTTTCTTTCTGCAATCCCAGGCGAGAAGATGAGGGGACTTGGCACAAAAGTATTGTATTGTAAAACACGGTACTTACATTGGACATCCAGTGTAGCAGATTGGAGGTATCATTTCCAAGACTGTTGCTCGCCACACATCGATATTCTCCGCTGAATGTTCTGTTCACATTCATTATAGTCAACTGCTTTCTGTCTGCTGAAAAACTGATCCTGGAATTGCCATTTGTATCTATAGAAGATCCATTTCTGGTCCATGATATTGTCGGTGCTGGATTTCCATAGCGTCACAGATAAAGTCACGTTATCTCCTTCTGTTTTTATCTGAGCTTGTGGATGAACAGTTATCTCAGGTTGATCTTTAATAATAAAATAACCGACGTTACAATGGCGCTACAAAATTAATAATGTACAGGAGGATCAAAGTTAAAATGAAAAAAAAAAATCCAGTTATAGCTCGTCTGTTGGTATAACATATACCCTGCAGATGCAGGAGTGATATTGGGCGTACCTTTCCAACTCGCGCTCTATATTACCAGTTGCTATGCAGACTATATAGAATAAACACAAAAAGCTCCTAAGAACGATTTATTTTGTGGGAGAGCCCGCGAGCGCGCGAGAAAGTCACCTCGAGGAGACTTCGCGCGTGCTCTCCCACTCGGCTATCCCTGAGAAAAATGAGGGACTACTCGTAGTCTACCATGATCATAGATTTAGATACTTGGCAAAAAGTTTTACTTATCTAATTCATTACTGCAGGTATACTGGAAGGCACAGTGGCGTTATAATCTTTATAGACACCATAGGAATATTCGATAAACCAAATGATTTTTCTTTCTGCAAACTCAGGAGAGAAGAAGAGGGACTTGGCACAAAACACTGTACTTACATTGGACATTCAGTATAGCGGGATTGGAGGTATCATTTCAAGACTGTTGCTCGCCACACATCGATATTCTTCGCTGTCTGTCCTGTTCACATTCGTTATAGTCAACTGCTTTTGATCTGCTGACAACTGATCCTGGAATTGCCACTTGTATCTATAGGAGATCCATTTGTGGTCCATGATATTGTCGGTGCTGGATTGCCAGTAGCGTCACAAGATAAACGTGCGTTTTCTCCTTCTCTTACGGTAACTCCTTGTGGACGAACAGTGATCTCAGGTTGATCTGTAATAATAAAACAACAGACGTTAGAAATGGCGTTAAAAATTAATAATGTACAGGATCAAAGATGAAAGAAAAAAAATCCAGTTATAGCTCGTCTGTTGGCATGCCATGCGCATGCAGCAGTGATATTGGGCGCACCCTTCCAACTCGCGCTCTATATCACACGCAGGCTATATAGAATAAAGCTAAAAAAGCTCCTAAGAACGAGTTGTTCTTCCCAAGAACCATGATCACAGATTTAGATACTTGGCAAAAAAGTTTTACTTATCGAATTCATAACTGCAGGTATACTGGAAGTGCATAGTGGTGTTACAATCTTTATAGACACCATATGTAGGAATATTTGATAAACCAAAGGAAGTTTCTTTCTGCAAACCCATGAGAGAAGAGAGGGGACATGGCACAAAACACTGTACTTACATTGGACATCCAGTGTAGCAATATTGGAGGTATCATTTCCAAGACTGTTGCTCGCCACACATCGATATTCTCCGCTGAATGTTCTGTTCACATTCATTATAGTCAACAGCTTGTTGTTTCCTGAAGAACTGATCCTGATCGAATCTTTTGGAATAGTCCATGATATTGTCGGTACTGGATTTCCAGTAGCGTTACAAGATAAAGTCACGTTATCTCCTTCTGTTTTTGTAGCACTCTGTGGATGTGCAGTGATCTCAGATTGATCTGTAAGTTTAAGACAAAATAATAATATGCGCAAATGAAGCCGCTGAAGGAATGATTTCATGACTGCCAACGAAGATCTGTGCATCGGTAATCATCTGTGTCATCTTACAGTGTATGGACTGACACGTGGTTACAACGGTGTTTTTAGCCTGCGTGGCAGGCGTAGAAAGGGGAGGGAGGAGGAGAGTTCGGGGGCGAAGAGAGCCCTCCTCCCTCCCCTTTCTACGCCTGTCACGCAGGTTAGGGTGTTTTGGGACAATTTTGTTGAGAGGATCGGTGTATATCAAACTAACATTAATTTGCAAAGTAGTTAAAAAAAATCGAACGAACTGTGATTACTAACGTGACAGTTCGGCTTTTTTGGCTATCGATGTAGACAGTCTCTACATTGTCGAGCAGACAGGTCATGGAATAAATAAAATCATAAAATAAGGGTATATCCTTGATGCATTACCAAATTCTCACAAGTAACATTAACGGGATTGTAAGGAAATCAGTAAGGATAATTAGTATTTTGAGCTTAGGATTTGATCTAAATACCAGTCAGGGGCCGCAAAATAACTTGAGAACAAAGTTCGATTCTCTTCCGCTTTCATGTCCTAGTCACTCTGGCCTATAATACGATTTCCTCTTTTGTTCATTTCGCCTAAGTTGCGAGGGAGTAAGTGACCAGAGAAGACGGCTGAAATTCAGGCTACCAATTTTGGTTTTCAATCTGTTTAATTTGTTTTGTTTGTGTTTCAGATAAGCGTGGGAAAAACGAAATTCCGTGAGTTATGCATGGCCTACTGTAGGAATGCAACTTTCTTACATTTTTCTAGGCCTGCAAAGCAATTTAAAATCAAAATTCTATGACAATGCGAACGGCTTGGTTTTAGTCTGTTCCTCTGTTCCAGGCTCTCGGTTAGAGAGCCTGAACAGACTAGCTTGGTTACAAGACAGTACTTACATTGGACATCCAGTGTAGCAGGATTGGAGGTATCATTTCCAAGACTGTTGCTCGCCACACATCGATATTCTCTGCTGTCTGTTCTGCTCATATTCATAATAGTCAGCTGCTTGTTGTCTGCTGAAAAACTGATCCTGGAATTGCCACTTGTGTCAACAGAAATTCCATTTCTGGACCATGATATTGTCGGTGCTGGATTGCCAGTAGCGTCACAAGATAAAATCACGTTTCTCCTTCTGTTTTTGTTTCAGAGCTTCTGGATGAACAGTGATCTCAGGTTGATCTGTAATAATAAAACAACTGACGTTACAAATGGCGTTAAAAAATTAATAATGTACAGGATCAAAGTTAAAATGAAAAAAATAATCCAGTTATAGCTCGTCTGTTGGTATACTGCAGGTATAGTGGGAAGTGCACAGTGGCGTTTTATTATTTATAGACATCAAATGAATATTTGATAAACCAAATGAACTTTCTTCTGCAAACCCAGGAGAGAAGAAGGGGGAACTTGGTACAAAACACTATACTTACATTGGACATCCAGTATAGCAGGATTGGAGGTATCATTTCCAAAACTGTTGCTCGCCACACATCGATATTCTCCGCTGTCTGTCCTGCTCACATTCGTTATAGTCAGCTGCTTTTTGTTTCCTGAAAAACTGATCCTGGAATTGCCACTAGTATCTACAGTTGATCCATTTCTGGTCCATGATATTGTCGGTACTGGATTGCCAATAGCGTTGCAAGATAAAGTCACGCTATCTCCTTCTGTTTTTGTTGTCTGAGCTTCTGGATTAACAGTGATCTCAGGTTGATCTGTAATAATAAAACAACCGACGTTACAAATGGCATTAACAAATTAATAATGTACAGGATCAAAGTTAAAATGAAAAAAAAAATCCAGTTATAGCTCGTCTTTTGGGATACCCTGCGCATGCAGCAGTGATATTGGGCGCACCCTTCCAAAGCGCGTGGAAATCACCTTCCGCGGAAGGTGATTTCCATGCACTTCGCGCGCGCTCGCCCGCTCGATCCCTGACAAAAGTGAGGGACTACTCGTAGTCTACTTAAGGACGAATTATTTTGTTTCTCCCGCGAACCATGAGGTTTTGGATGAACAGTGTTCTCAGGTTGATCTTTACTATAAAGGATAAATTGCTTCCAGGGCTACAAACTGGCATAGACTGACAAATCCGTGCATCAGTGAACATCAGTATATGGAATGTGTGAGTAACCTCTCGTAAGCGACTACCTAAAGCTTGACATTTTGGGTTGTTGCTTACGAGAGGTTCGATTGTAAATCTGATACAGAATTTTTCCTGATTTCATCATTTTTTGCTTCAATTGTCTCGGCCGAAATAAGTCATATCAACGAAATAACAAAGTGCTCAATATAAATCTAGACAGGAGACAGGGAAGACCTCGTACTCAATCAACTGACTGGCTCAAAGACAGGGCTGACTGGCCACGACGTTTTATTGATGCCTTATGCTCCCGTGTCGAAAGTTTGGATACCTGGTCTAAATTAGCACGATTTTTACTTTTTGTTTTGATTAAGAAGATATATCAAACACTCAAGACAGTGTTTCATCATTGTTTATCCGATTTCCAAACACCTCGAATACTCGTGTCGTATTTATAGCTCTCTTCTCGGTGTTTGGAAATCGGATGAAACAGTGTCTCTCGTGTTTGATATATTACATCCCGCCTTACGACCAACTCGGTAGTAAGATCGGCCACATTCTTTCGGCCCCAAAAAAGATCAGTCAGTCATTTTGTTATTTAAGAACCCCCTCAGTTTGGTAGTCGGATTAACATGATTACACTGTACTTACACTGGTCAAAATTGTGTTCGCTCACAAGAGTCCGGAATGGTGTTTTCCAGACAGAAAAACTTTCACGTTCGCTGAACACTACAATGTTATCATTTAAACAAGGCTTGTCTTGTCTTATCGTCGAAAGGCAAAAAGCCGGCATCGCTTTGATAAACAATTACACTTTCAGTGACAAACATAAGGACAGGAAGAAAACAAAGGATACAGAGAGCTGTTTGATTAGAGCAGGACACTGTACTTACATTGGATATTCAGTGTAGCAGGATTGGAGGTATCATTTCCAAGACTGTTGCTCGCCACACATCGATATTCTTCTACGCTGTCTGTTCTGCTCACATTCCTTATAGTCAGCTGCTTGTTGTTTCCTGAAAAACTGATCCTGGAATTGCCACTTGTATCTATAGGAGATCCATTTCTGGTCCATGATATTGTCAGTGCTGGATTGCCAATAGCATCACAAGTTAAAATCGCGTTTTCTCCTTCTTTTACGATAACTCCTGTGGATGAACAGTGATCTCGGGTTGATCTAGTGTAATAATAAAACAACCGACGTTAGAAATGGCGTTAAAAAATTAATTATGTACAGGATCAAAGTTGAAATGAAAAAAAAATCCAGTTATAGCTCGTCTGTTGGTATAAAATATACCCTGCGCATGCGGGAGTGATATTGGGCGCACCCCTTTCAACTCGCGCTATATTACCTGGTGATTCGCAGGCTATATAAAATAAAACACAAAAAGTTCCTAAGAACGAATTATTTTGTTCTTCCCGAGAACCATGATCATAGATACTTGGCAAAAAGTTTTACTTATCGAATTCACAACTTTAGGTATACTGGAAGTGCACAGTGGCGTTATAATCTTTATAGACACCATAGGAATATTTGATAAACCAAACGAAATTTCTTTCTGCAAACCCAGGAGAGAAGAAGAGGGGACATGGCACCAAACACTGTACTTACATTGAACATCCAGTGTAGCAGGATTGGAGGTATCATTTCCAAGACTGTTGCTCGCCACACATCGATATTCTCCGCTGTCTGTTCTGTTGACATTCGTTATAGTCAACTGCTTTTTATCTGCTGACAAACTGATCCTGGAGGAATTGCCACTTGTATCTATAGGAGATCCATTCCCGGTCCATGATATTGTCGGTACTGGATTGCCAGTAGCATCACAAGATAAACTCGCGTTTTCTCCTTCTCTTACGATAACTTCTTGTGGATGAAAAGTGATCTCAGGTTGATCTGTAATAATAAAACAACAGACGTTAGAAATGGCGTTAAAAATTAATAATGTACAGGATCAAATTAAAATGTACAGGATCAAGTTAAAATGAAAAAAAAATCCAGTTATAGCTCGTCTGTTGGGATACCCTGCGCATGCAGCAGTGATATTGGGCGCACCCTTCCAACTCGCGCTCTATATCACACGCAGGCTATATAGAATAAAACAACAAAAAAGGTCCTAAGAACGAGTTGTTCTCTCCAAGAACATGATCATAGATTTAGATACTTGGCAAAAACGTTTTACTTATCGAATTCACAACTGCAGGTATACTGGAAGTGCATAGTGGCGTTATAATCTTTATAGACACCATAGGAATATTTGATAAACCAAACGAACTTTCTTTCTGCAAACCCGGCACAAAACACTGTACTTACATTGGACGTCCAGTGTAGCAGGATTGGAGGTATCATTTCCAAGACTGTTGTTCGCCACACATCGATATTCTTCTCCGCTGTCTGCCCTGTTCACATTAGTTATAGTCAACTGCTTTCTGTCTGCTGTAAAGCTGATCCTGGAATTGCCACTTGTATCTATAGGAGATCCATTTCTGGTCCATGATATTGTCGGTACTGGATTTCCAGTAGCGTCACAAGATAAAATCACGTTATCTCCTTCTGTTACGATAACTTAGCTTGTGGATGAACAGTGATCTCAGGTTGATCTGTAATAATAAAATAACCGACGTTACAAATGGCGCTAAAAAATTAATAATGTACAGGATCAAAGTTAAAAAAAAATCCAGTTATAGCTCGTCTGTTGGTATAACATATACCCTGCGGATGCAGCAGTGATATTGAGAGCACCCTTCCAACTCGCGTTCTATATCATCAGGTGATACGCAGGCTATTTAGAATACTGAAAACAAAAAAAGCTCCAGAGAACGAATTATTTTGTTCTTCCCGAGAACCACGATTATAGACTACGAGCAGTCCCTCATTTTTCTCAGGGATAGTCGAGTGGGAGAGCACGCGAGAGCGCGCGAAAATCACCTCGAGGAGACTTCACGCGTGCTCTCTCACTCGGCTATCCATGAGAAAAATGAGGGACTGCTCGTAGTCTACCATGATCATAGATTTAGATACTTGGCAAAAGGTTTTACTTATCGAATTCACAACTGCAGGTATACTGGAAAGTATGCAGTGGTGTTATAATCTTTATAGACACCATAGGAATATTTGATAAACCAAATGAACTTTCTTTCTGCAAACCCAGGAGAGTAGAAGGGGGACTTGGTACAAAACACTATACTTACATTGGACATTCAGTGTAGCAGCATTGGAGGTATCATTTCCAACACTGTTGCTCGCCACACATAGATATTCTCCGCTGTCTGTCCTGTTTACATTCGTTATTGTCAACTGCTTTTTGTTTCCTGAAAAACTGATCCTGGAATTGCCACTTGTATCTATAGGAGATCCATTTCTGGTCCATGATATTGTCGGTGCTGGATTTCCAATAGCGTTGCAAGATAAAGTCACGCTATCTCCTTCTGTTTTTGTTGTCTGAGCTTCTGGATTAACGGTGATCTCAGGTTGATCTGTAATAATAAAACAACCGACGTTACAAATGGCACTAACAAATTAATAATGTACAGGATCAAAGTTAAAATGAAAAAAAATCCAGTTATAGCTCGTCTGTTGGGATACCCTGCGCATGCAGCAGTGATATTGGGCGCACCCTTCCAAAGCGCGTGGAAATCACCTTCCGCGGAAGGTGATTTCCACGCACTTCGCGCGCGCTCGCCCGCTCGATCCCTGACAAAAGTGAGGGACTACTCGTAGTCTACTTAAGGACGAATTATTTTGTTTCTCCCGCGAACCATGATCTTTTGGATGAACAGTGTTCTCAGGTTGATCTTTAATAAAGGATAAATTGCTTCCAGGACTACAAACTGGCATAGACTGACAAATCCGTTCATCAGTGAACATCAGTATATGGAATGTGTGAGTACAGAACCTCCCTTAATTTGCGACCAACTCTCGTAACCGACCACCTAAAGCTTGACATTTTGGGTTGTTGCTTACGAGAGGTTCGATTGTAAATCTGATACAGAATTGTTCCTGATTTCCATCATTTTTTGCTTCAATTGTCTCGGCCGAAATAAGTCATATCACCGAAATAACAAAGTGCTCAATATAAATCTAGACAGGAGACAGGGAAGACCTCGTACCCAATCAACTGACTTGCTCAAAGATAGGGCTGATTGGCCACGACGTTTTATTGATGCCTTATGCTCCCGTGACGAAAGTTTGGATACCTGGTCTAAATTAGCATAGATTTTTACTTTTTGTTTTGATTAAGAAGATATATCAAACACTCAAGACAGTGTTTCATCATTGTTTATCCGATTTCCAAACACCTCGAATACTCGTGTCGTATTTATAGCTCTCTTCTCGGTGTTTGGAAATCGGATGAAACAGCGTCTCTCGTGTTTGATATATTACATCCCGCCTTACGACCACCTCGGTAGTAAGATCGGCCACATTCCTTTGGCCCGAAAAAAAGATCAGTCAGTCATTTTGTTATTTAAGACCCGCCTCAGTTTGGTAGTCGGATTAACAGGATTACACTGTACTTACACGTGGTTAAAATTGTGTTCGCTCACAAGAGTCCGGAATGGTGTTTTCTAGACAGAAAAACGTTCACGTTCGCTGAACATTACACAATGTTATCGTTAAAAATAAGGCTTGTCTTGTCTTATCGTCGAAAAACAATAAACAATTGCACATTCAGTGACGAACATAGGGCAAGAAGAAAACAAAGGACACAGAGAGCTGTTTGATTAGAGGAAGCCGGACACTGTACTTACATTGGACATCCAGTGTAGCAGGATTGGAGGTATCATTTCCAAGACTGTTGCTCGCCACACATCGATATTCTCCGCTGTCTGTTCTGCTCACATTCGTTATAGTCAACAGCTTTTTGTTTCCTGAAAAACTGATCCTGATCGAATCTTTTGGAACAGTCCATGACAATGTCGGTACTGGATTTCCAGTAGCGTCACAAGATAAAGTCACGTTTTCTCCTTCTGTTTCTGTAGCGTTCAGTGGATGAACAGTGATATCAGATTGATCTGTAAGTTTAAGACAAAATAATAATGTGCGCAAATGAAGCCGCTGAAGAAATGATTTCATGACTGCGGACGAAGATCTGTGCATCGGTAATCATCTGTGTCATCTTACAGTGTATGGACTGACACGTGGTTACAACGGTGTTTTTAGCCTGCTTGGCAGGCGTAGAAAGGAAAGGGAGGAGGGGAGTTCGGGCGCGACGAGAGCCCTCCTCCCTCCCCTTTCTACGCCTGCCACGCAGGCTAGGGTGTTTTGGGACCAATTTTGTTGAGAGGATCGATGTATATGAAACAAACATAATTTGAAAAGTAGCTTTTTTTTAATCCGAAACGAGCCGTGATTAATACCGCACAGTTCGGCCTTTTTAGCTATCGATGTAATTAATTTAATAATATAACTGCTCCTCGCAACATTAACACAGTCAATACGTATATATATATATTGTCGATCGGGTCATGGAAATAAAGAAAATCATTAACTAGGGGATAACGCCTTGATGCATTACCAAATTCTCAGAAGTAACATAACGAGACTGTAAGGAAATCAGAAAGGAGAATTAATATTTCAAGTTAGGATTTTGGGTTAACACCAAATCAGGGTCACCAGTCAGGGTCGCAAAGAAACTATAGAACAAAATTAATCTAAAACTAATCTAATGTTTGTCACATTTGAACCTAGTTATATGGCCTAAGCTCCCATGAGTCTCCTGTAGCTCAGTGGTAGAGCTTCTGACTGGTGTGTGCAAGGTCATAGGTTCGACTCCTGTTGGGAGAACTCGGAATTTTTTTCCGAATAGCTTGTGTCAATGAAAATCATTTTAAACATCGTTCTCAAAATTATATTCTACATTCATCAGTGTCCTAGTCACACTGTTCTATACGACTCCTCCTTTGTTCATTTTCGCCTTTTTCATTTTTTTGGGAGGGAGTAAGCGACCAGTACCCTGGGTGCCAGAGGGATTTTTTTCCTTTTTCCTTTGCGCGAACTGGCCGCGACAATGAGCCACAACGTGGCGAGCGAAAAAAAAATTACCAGAGGTTTTTCTTCGCGTCGTCGGCCGGCATCGCGCTTTCGCCCTTTCGTCGCTCCTCTTGCGAAGAAGAAAAACCTCTGGCACCCAGGGTAAGCGACCAGAGGAGTCGGCTGAAATACAGGTTTTCAATCTATATAATTTGCTTCGTTTGTGTTTCAGATAAGCCGTGGGGGAAAAAAAACGACATTCCGTGAGTTATCACTTCTATGACAGTGCGAACGGCTTGGTTTCCATTTGAAACAAGACTGTACTTACATTGGACATTCAGTGTAGCAGGATTGGAGGTATCATTTCCAAACTTGTTCTTCGCCACACATCGATAATCTCCGCCGTCTGTTCTGCTCACATTCGTTATATTCAGCTGCTTTCCGTCTACTGACAAACTGATCCTGGGATTGCCACTTGTATCAACAGAAATTCCATTTCTGGTCCATGATATTGTAAGTAATGGACTTCCAGTAGCGTTGCAAGACAAATTAATCATGTTTTCTCCTTCTCTTACGGTAACTCCTTGAGGATCAGAAGTGATCGAAGGTTTTTCTGTAGAAACGCAACAGAGTTATGTAAGCCTGACTATTTGATAAATTAGACGTCTTAGTAGTTCCCTGTTGGTCCAAAATATTCCTGTGTTTTAATCTAACAACTTTGAAAATTTATTTTGATATACTGTAATTCCAAAGAGCCGGTCTTAGGGACTTGTCACAAATTAGCAGGGGGGGGGGGGGGGGAGGGGGGGAGGGGGGTGGAGATTTTAAATTGAGCGTTGAAAATTATGTGACCCTCCCTAGCAATGGCAATTAAATTTCCTGACCCTCCCCTTGGGCTCCCCGGGAAATTTTGAAAAATTAGGTTGTCTGAGGCTGCATTTCATGCGTTTTGAAGGCAGTTTGATATGAAACCAGGCAGCCAAAGGCGAATGAAAAAACGTGAATATTTCTGGAACTTTTTCAATTCAAAATATATTTTTTGCAAACAGAAACTTTATGTGACATGTAATTTGCAATTTATGGACAAAGGTAGCATGTCTTTTTTAATAAATTAACTTGAGATGTTGCTCTTGTATTCTTGAAAGACATTTGACATAGCTTGTATTATTTTGTAAACAAGTACATTTTTTGTCTTACGATTCTACTATTCCTGCCATACTATATATTAAAACACAATAGACAATGTTCTTTATGATCTATGATCTATTCTGGCACTCTTACTGGCATATCCATGAGCGTAAATTTATGTGACCCTCCCCTTTTTCGCTGCCTATTTTTTCATGACCCACCCTTTTTAGGGGCTCAAAACGTTATGACCCTCCCCCATTTTCCACTCCCCCTCCCCCTGCTAATTTGTGACAAGTCCCTTAGAGTCTATGAATAAAACGTCGTGTATATCATCGACTTTGTTTAACGAGGGTAACACTTAAACAGTCTCACGACTGACAAACCTATGGCCCTCGGATCCCAGATCGAATTGGAATTTAGAAATGTTGCCGTTCAGGAGTGAAGCAACCACGACGACAACGTCGATTAAAAAATGAATTTATATTTTACTTCAGAATCTCCGCGAATCTCTAGTTCCATTCAGCTTGTCTATCGGTGTCAGAACTCCAAAGAGAAACTTAAAAATTCGCCGTTGCGATTCACGTTGTCCGAAAACCCAGAATCTGATCATTTCACGTTGTTGTTTTGCACAGGACGACTACGAAATGTACCAAGAAGTATAATACACGTGCAGGACTACTGTATATACTGCTCATTAAACATGTTGTTTTGCAACGTTCTCGTTGCCGCGTTGAGGTCACATCGACGTCGTCGTCGTCATTATCATCACTATAAACAAAAGGTTTGTTAGCAACAAAAAGAAAAGTCGAGATCATGTCCCTGATGTCTCTTGCTCTGCTAATTTGCGGGAATTTAGCCCTGCTAATTTGCGGGAGGTGAAAATCTATGTATTTTAACCCAAGACTTAATAAAGCTTGTTGTTGTGTTGTTGTTGTTCTTGTTGCCGGTAATCACCTGTATGCGATTAATAATCATTTGCACATGATATGAAACCTATAACATACATATACAGTCGAAGCTGTACACTCTCGTAAGCGGACAGCTCTACTCGACCAAACCCCGTTTGAGCTCTAGCTCATACAAACTCTGTATTTACACATTCCCGTAAGCGGCCAGCTCCAGTTGCGGACACTTTTTCTGCTTCCCGAGGGTGTCCGCTTACGGGAGCTTCGACTGTATTCAGAAATAATCATGAATGTAAGATATAAGAACCCAAACATGTACCCAAGAAATCTGTCAAGTAGACTAAAACACACCTTCAATAAAGATTGATGTTGTATCTGATGAGTTACCAACATCATTTATAACAAGGCAGGTGTAATTCCCAGCATCCTGTGACGTAGTTGCATTGATGATTGACAGCTGCGCTTGGGTTTCATTGTGATGTGGAATAGTAACTCGTGAGTCATTAATCTGCACACTAGCATTTCTTGCTATCACAGTTCCATCTTTTATCCACTGCACTTCAGTCGCTGGTGGCGAAGCGTTATACCGACACGTCAGCAGTATTTCATTGCCTACAGCTACAAACTGCTCTTCATCTCCATCAATTGCCACTGCTGGTACAACTGCAAGTGAAACACTGTTGGAGTTAGAATGAAATATTGACTCATTTTATACTAGAGACTCATAATCTGCCCAGACGAGTTATGCGTCTGGTCTAAAGACACAAAATGTAATGCCACAAAAGCAGATAGTTTATCTTGACGCATTATCGGCATCGTGTGTCTGTCTTTATGCTGGGACGCATATAACCATGCAGACCGGCGCATAATTCGTCTGATGCCCGTATTTATACAAACAGACAGCTTTACTTCCTCCGGCGTTCAAGACAAACTAAAGCAGATAGGATCCTCATAATCCGTCTTGTGTATCCGTCTTTATACTGAGACGCATAACCAGACACACTAAGAAAACCGTCTTGACCAAGTTCGTCCAAACGGATTACTCTGAGCAGGCTTCCGCTGAAAGGGTTCTGCCAAAAGCAGCTGACGACAACAAATGTTATTTTAGTTTGGCGGCCGAAGACTCGGTGAAATCCGTAAAAAATGTGTCCGATAAATTTCTATGAACTTGGACATTGAAATATAATTATTGCCTCGAGGACAGATGGCCTTGATTATGGAGTAAAAAGCCTGGTATTTTATTTTATTTATTTGGAGCTAGTTGGCGTTCCACCCCGTGACACGCTTTAATAACGCTATCGTAACTCGGGTAGAAGGGCTAGAAATTTTGCATCGGTAAAATTCATCTTCTGCATCTTGAATCCTAATATTGGTTCTAGGCTGTCTTGGCGATTTGACGATCAAAGATGTACTACTATTGCAGAGGATTGTTTTGTTTGGATAACAATGAAGTGTTCAAGTTTTGAACTGACATCGGTTTCTTCATTTAAAGTCACTCTTGGTGGTAGTTTGCTATACGACATTACCAATTACCTTTGTTTGAAATCAGCGTAGAGAAGAACTGAAATTCATTGCGTTTGTCTTCAATGTCGTTGTAACATAAACTAATTAAACTAAAACTGCGAACGAAAGCGCAAAAACGTAGGCCTCTCATTCCCTAATCGAGTTAATCCACTCCCTCCTGTTGTTTTCCATATTGTATCCGGAAGTTTTGCAAACAATCGTGAAAATTTGCGAAGCACGAAGTGTATCAACTGATCTTAGATCACAAGTTAATTGGAAATCTAATCATTGAGAAATCGCGATTTATAAAACGCCTTAATCGTAAGGAAGGAATGAATGAAATCGAAGGTTGATATACTGCATATCAGAGCAACATACTGTCCATTATCTGTAAGATAAATCACAGCATGCCCTGATTATAACAACTAACCTGCCTGTGTGAAAGGTACAGCGAGTAATAGCAGTAAAAATGTTTTAACAACCATTCTAAGACCTGCATGGGCAGACTTCTTCTCTCAAACGTAAGTCAGATGTTCCACTTCCTTCGCTCAGATGTATCAAGAAGAGAGTCAGTCGTGGCATTATCTAGTTATATGCAAATTCACTAAATATTTCGACAAGCAATAATAAACATGTCAATAAAGATTAGTCAAGCATAAAACCAAGTTCTTATGAAGTGAAAACGTGCTCCATGCGACACTGGTGCCGGCGTAAAAGACAGATGATGATGATGATTATGATGATAATGGCAGTGGTACGATGATGATGAGGTGAAAAACAAATCAAGCTTATTTGAAAGTCATTCAAAATGTTCAAAATGAGGAAGGTTGGTGTTTTTTTTGTAACTGATCTCGTCTCATTGCATAGATATTCAGGTTTTTATATTACGATATTACGCAAATATGACGTCATACTAGGAAAACAGAACGGAAAAAAATCACAAAAATAATGGAATAAGGTATATAAAACTTGCACTTATAGAAAGACACTTAAAAATACTTAGAACAGAAAGCGTGAATAAGTGATTTTTTAAGCTAATACCATAAATTGCTCATGAGTCAATCAGGTCAGTCCAGCGTCACTTCAAACAGCGTAATTTGAAACTGAGTTTGAATGTAAAAGACCAAACATTCATTGAGTATGTGATTAAAAGGAACTCAACACAGCTAATTAATCATCCATTTACACTCTCGAACCTGTAGATTCAGTGAAATAACCTTGGCTGTATCTCTTGACTAACTAAGAGAAATCGCTCGAAACGTGGGCAACTTTAAAGCCCATTTACACACATTCATTTTGGAAACAATTCAAGACACGGTTACTCGAAATTTAAGGGAAAGCAGCACTCGGGCCAAACTGGCCCACACTGCCAGAGCTTATCCCTGTTTCTGTAGCATTAAGCCGACTATTAAGTATAGCTACTACCCCTGGATGGGATGCTAGTCCATCGCATGCAGGTTACTCCCAGTATGTCGCCGCTACTCATTTATACTCCTGTTTGGTGGAGAGAGGCACTGTTAGAGTTAAGTGTCTTACCAAGAACACAACACAATGAACCCGGCCAGCGCTTCCTGGACCGCTTCCGGAGTCCAACGCGTTAACCATTACGTTAATTAGGCCACCTCATCTCTCACACACTCGGCATTTACACGAAAAAAATATGTTCGATTTTGTCAATATTCACTGATTTCTAAACGGCATCCCTAAAATAAGATGTGGAACCCCAGGCCTATTTAACAGCGGCTTAAAGTATTTCTGGCGGGTTTGTTTACAAGTGCAAAAAGCAATTTTATAGTTAATAATGCCATGAAACGGAAACGAATGTCTTAGAAATGAGGGCGAAACAAGATCACCACTGGTACCAACTCATCCAGGCATTTACATGATAGGCTATTTTGAGTCTTTTAAACCCTCCCCACTTGAGAGAGGTAGGCATACCCATTCTTGTAAATGGTTCTTAAACAACTGCTTTAACATACATGTACCATATCGGCATAAAGTCAATACCGCATGTCAACTATAGCGTATTAAACATGTCAAAATATTAATCATATTCATGTTGTTCTTAGTTATGGGGATTCTGTTTGAATTAAAAGGAAACCAATTGCAATCTAGAACATTCCTTGTTATGAAGCAAATGTTTGTGCAAGGAAGTACAATATCAACAGCCAAGAAGTAGAACACCAACAAACAGACACGTTCCCCATCATCTAGGCCCTTATAGATTGTGCTCGGCAACTTTTTAGCAACTTTTGGAGTTTTAAGCAACCTTTTTCGCTGCGAGCAACCTTGAGCAACTTTTGCCTCCCAGAGCAACTTTTGAGCAACAAATGAGCTTATCAGAGATATCAAACACACATTTTTCGTTAATTTTGGTTTGCCGGGGCAAAATTACTCCGAAAGATTCCCGAAGATTGCCCGAGGTCTTCCAAAGAATGCAAAGTTCGCCCGAAGATTTCCGAAGATGACCCAAACCCTTCCGAAGACTTTCGCGCGTGATCAGCAAGGTCAGCAAATATTTCGACATGTTGTTTTAGTGTTATCCAGGTTCTTGTTTAATTAAATGGCTCATTTTGGCGAGCAACTATTCAAACTTTGAGAGCAACTTTTTAAATTTTTGGCAACTTTTGAGCAACATTTGACTATTTCATTGAGCAACTTTTCCACAATTTACTAGCACAATCTATAAGGGCCTACAATCAACAGGCACCGCACCAACAAAAACCGTCGAGTTAAACATGTTTAAAAGTTTGAAAAACATCCACAACACTCTGAAGGAGTGATCTATCTTTATATCCTAGTTTACAGACGTAGTTTTATTCCTGATAATCATGTTACTGAGTGAACGAACGAACGAGCCCGAACGAACCAATACGTCATGGAGGGGAAGATTGTAGATTTTGCTTAAAATCCGAAATCAATTGTTTGATGACTAAAGATAAAATAAATTATTTCCGTCGCCGGGATGAAGAAGACCAAATGTTTACAGTCCAATAATTTGTTCTTCTTTGGGTTTGGAAGTAAAAATGAAGTGAAATCGTTTTGATCAGCAACTTATCTTATCTTATCGCAAAAGGAATCGTGACAACTGAAAACGTCACCTCTCTCAATTTTGAAACCAAATCTATTTGGTATACCAATTGTACTTCTTTTCCAAACCCAAAAGAGTAAGAAAGGTGTTCTATACTACAGCGACAGTATTTAAACTGTACGTTTTAACACACTGTACTTACATTGTACATCCAACTTAGCAGCATTGGAGGTATCAAGTCCAACCCTGTTGCTCGCTACACATCGATATTCTCCGCTGTCTGTCCTGCTCACATTCGTTATAGTCAGCTGCTTTCCGTCTGCTGAGAAACTGATTCTGAAGGAAGTGTCACTTGTATCTACAGGAGATCCATTTCTGGTCCATGATATTGTCGGTACTGGATTGCCAGTAGCGTCACAATATAAAGTTATGATTTGTCCTTCCCTGATTGTAACTCCCTTAGGATGAGCATCGATCGAAGGTTGCTCTGTAAAACCACAACAAAGTTATGTAATACAATTAGTACACTTATTATTATTCCATTATGTTTTCCCTTTTTTCTCAATTTACTTTGAACTGAAAAATGGGATATAAGAGCTAAAATGGAGCTTTAAACTAGTAGGTACCAAAATCTCATTTTGTGGGCGTGGCTCAAATTCATTTCCCCCTAACAGCTACTATTTCTAAGACGACAAGTAGTTCTTGTCTGTCCTTGTCATATTCTTTTCCTTATCAATACCATAAAAGGTACATGAATATACCATTTTTGAATTAGACACCTTACGTGGTAAAATCCACATATTTTAGCCCCTAAAAGTACGACGATTACTCCCGTCACTTTTGTGTGAGAGTCCCCTACCCACGGGATTTCGGTCGTTTGAAGCTTGAGAGCTTCGGCATCAGTTGGTCGCGGTAACCGAATTAACGACAAATATCGCCGCAGACCACTACCGATATGTATAAATCGAAAGTAATGACTACATGTAATTTGACATGATTGTGCGGTCATGTGCGTTTCCCTCGCCTTAACAATCAGATGAAAGACAGGTCGGATGAAAGACACTCGCGGTTTTGCGCAATTTTGAAGCTCTCACAAAAAAAAAGAAAATAGGTTATGATCCCAAGTCCTACAAATCAATAGTGGTTTCTTGATGATGGAACCTCAATATTTTTAGGAGGGAAGGGGGGATAGTTGTAATACATTGCTTTAAAATAAATACCAATTTTTATGATTATGATCGCTTTCTAAGTGGAGTGCTTCCACAATTATGCATCTAATTGTTAGTATGTATTAGCACCAAAAGCAAGCGAGGCCAAACAAAATGTTCTGTTCAACCCTAGTTGCTGGAAATCCTGTTTGAGATTATAACCTGCCCATAAAAAAAAACACTTCCCGAACTAAACATCACTAATAATATAAAGTACCCAGGTAGTTGGTTTCGTACACTAAAACACACCTTGACTTATCATTGATATCGTATCTGATGAATTAGCAACATCATTTGTAACAAGGCAGGTGTAATTCCCAGCATCCTGTGACGTAGTTGCATTGATTGACAGCTGAACGTGGGTTTCATTGTGATGTGGAATAGTAACTCGTGAGTTATTAATATCCACACTAGTATTTCTTGCTAACACAGTTCCATCTTTTATCCACAGCACTTCAGTCGCTGGTGGAAAAGCGTTATACTGACATGTCAGCAGTATTTGTTTGCCTACAACTGCAAACTGCTCTGGTCCACCAGCAATTGTCACCTCTGGTACATGTTTAACTGCAATTGAAAGCGACGGAGTAAGTTTTCTCGTAATCCCTAGAATAGCTCGTCTCCCTACTCTGGAGTCCACATATCTTAATCTATACGCTTTAACCATCGTCTTTGAAATTAGTGCCAAATTAGCCTGTAGAAACAGCCTTCACAGATCGACTTTCACAATGGTTCACATCCCGCCAAAACTGAACTAAACTATTGTGAAATCCCGGTTATTATCCGCTTATAAAAATAAATTCCAGTTATAAGCCCCCCGGATATAAGGGTCATGGTGGATATTCTACCAGTGAAAAGACAGATTTGGTGTTTTAAACGCTATATTCCGGTTTCAATTCGGAACCACCATCAGGCGTATATTAATTACATCTTGAAGATATGGAGCTTCTCAGCTATAGTAACAGCATCCGTACTGTTTGGTTTCGATTAATTAAAACAATACAATGTACTTACATCGGACTTCCAATATAGCAGGATTGGAGGCATCATTTCCAAGACTGTTGTTCGCCACACATCGATATTCTCCGTTCTCTGTTCTGCTCACATTCGTTATAGTCAACTGATTTTTGTCTGCTGAAAAGCTGATTCTGGAATTGTCACTTGTATCTATAGGAGATCCATTTCTGGTCCATGATATTGTCGGTACTGGATTCCCAGTAGCGTTACAAGATAAAGTCACGTTTTCTCCTAGGCCTTCTGTTTTTGTGTCACTTATTGGATGTACAGTGATCTTAGGTTGATCTGTAAATAAATATCAACAAACCATGTATGATATTTTCAACTGATAATTACGCATAAAAGTTTGGATTCCGATTGTTTACCTCCCTACTCAGGACAATTGAATATCTACAATTTATTAATGTCCAACTTCAAATAATCGACACCTGTCACTGAAATTCTTATTTATTTCACCTGCCCCCCGAACTAACTTCAGTTTGCGATTTCTCATGTAAACAGTTCGCTGCTATTTATAAAGAAATGTATGAAAGCCCGGGTTTGCTCGGTATGGAGGGTGACCCTCCCACAAGGGACAACTTGTCTCCATATTAACAGGCCCTGACACGCAATCTATTAAACCTGCACGTCCTCCGCTTATAAATAAAGACGAATGACTTGGAGCAAGTCTATGATTTACCGGTGGATATGTTATTCATCCTTTTCCCAGAAGTTCATATTATAGACTTCTGGTTATACTGTGCACTTGATGGAAGGTTGTTTATCGCTAACGTGATTGCTGATTGCTCGATTGTTTTGGTGACAGCTGCTTAATGATAAATCATAGTTCCTGCTCCCTTATTTGACGCCCCTTCGTTAATTAAGTTTACTGTTCAGGATGCGAGATGAAGTCATAATCAGGTTCAGAAATTCCCGAATCTTTTCAATCATGGTAAAGTTCAACAAAGTTCGTAATCCCTAAAATGAAAAATCTTCTTACTTTTATCTCATTTATTCCTACCTAAACAAACACCACCAGCACCTGTTCATACTTCACTCGATAAGGCTAATCAATTCGATAAACTAATTTCCCGTACCAATCCCATTCTATAGTCACTCAGACTCAGACGCAATGGTGTCTACTAAGCCCAACCAATCTAAAAAGCTTTGGCAAGAAAATCACTGTACTTACATTGGACATCCAGTGTAGCAGGATTGGAGGTATCATTTCCAAGACTGTTGCTCCCCACGCATCGATATTCTCCGCTGTCTGTTCTATTCACATTCGTTATAGTCAACTGCTTTCCGTCTTCTAAAAAACTGATCCTGGAATTGCCACTAATAGGAGATCCATTTCTGGTCCATGATATTGTCGGTGCTGGGAATCCTTCAGCGTCACAAGATAAAGTCACGTTATCTCCTTCTGTTTTCGCTTCACTTCGTGGATGAACAGTGATCTCAGGTTTATCTGTAATAATAAATAATCCATTAAGCTACGGACAAAGTGATAATCTGAAGACACCAAACCAGTTGTGGCATTCAGCGGATGAGAAATGGCCTTATGTTGATCTAAATGATCGAGTAATAAACATATGATGTATAGATATTTATCAACGGATAGTACTAGTAATGTTAAATTGTTCTGAACTTTTTTCAAACTCCAATTTAGAGGAGGCCGATGAAAAACTGAAAACGCAACAGTACTGCTCCCTTCCTACTAACACTACACATCAACGTTAAATGTCATCAGTAACATCCGTCATTCTGTGAAAATCCGATGTCAAAAATATCCATGCAATTTTACTGAAGTGAAATATTCAGTCTCAGCCTAGTCACCTAGTCCCTAGGCGCTCTTTTCCTCTCGCGAGGGAGCGCGAAATGCTGTACACGTAAAGGCCTTGGTAACGGTTTACGTGCCATTCATTGACGTCATAAAAATTCGCGCCAAATATGCCATTTCCGAGTTGCCTTTTGCCTCTGTTTCAAAACGAGTCCTGGTGCACAACCTTTCATATGGAAATGAGTTTTACTTGCACGTTCATTGTCTTGCAAATCAAACTCATTTCCATGGGAACCTTTGAAAGGTTGTGCACCAAGACTCGTTTTGAAACAAAGGCGAAAGGCAACTCTATGGTCTATTATATACTCATGGTAGTAATACACTTTATTTCGCGTCATGTTTTGACCATTTCAAAATACAGTGGAACTTCGATTTCTCGAACCCTCGATTTCTCAAAAAACCCGATTTCTCGAACCAAAAGTTGTTTCCCTTGGAAATCGAAGTTCCAGTATGTACCTTATAATACAATGAGAGGACTTAAAACGTCTTGCACGACATTAATTTTCCTTCCCCATCACCTTAAGCCCGCATGCGTCATCAACCACAAATTCGCGCAAACAAATAAACATAACAAGTCTCTTACCCAGAGCCCGCGTCTCCCTAGACCAGCGGTCGTTGCCCGTTCCGCTGGATAATGATAGCGTGGACTCTGGGTACGAGATTGAATCATAAAGTAAATTGTTTGTTTGCTTTTCATACTTACACTGTACCGAAATATATACTTGACTCGTAGGCCTGTCCTTGCTGGTGGCTAACTTTAACCTATAGCCTGTACTGTCTGTTCTTTTCACTCCGAGGAACGTGATCGATGTATATGTATCTGTTATATTCACTAGTAAGCGACCTCTGTACGCAGGATCTATATATGCATTGGTGCCTGATGATCCCTCTACTATGTCGAGGTCGTCAGAATTTCTATAAAATGTTATCCGAAGGAATGATCCAGTTCCAGAGTGGTACGTCCATTCCAGAGTGATATTGTGACCTTCCACAACAAGAACTGTGTTTGGAGGTTGTGCTGTAAATGCTGGCGTATCATCGGCCCGATCATCGCCTGTTGAGAAACGACAATGTATTCTATCAAAACGCAACTCATGTTGAAAAAAGCACTGTTATTCTTGGGCTTGCATGATTACGGATATGTCAAGGTGTTATACAAGTACTCCTTAACTATTGTAGATATACGTGTCTCGCATAACCTCGCGAAAGTAAGGTGTGGGGAGCATTTTTAGGGGAAGGGTAGAGGTTTTCTGTTCTGCTGACAGTCCGCGTGTATAATTTTATCTGGCTGGTGAATGTCGTGAATTTGTAACATTGTAGCCAGCAAAGTCGTGCGATGAGGACCACTGAGGAAGCGCTCTATTTTGTTTATTCAGCGTAGAAGAATCGATCAGGTGATTTGTAACAGTAAATTAACTTGATTCAGAATTGCGATTATTATTGAGAATATTATTTCAAAACTGTATAGTGGTAGCTTGCTTTCCCCGACTTCAATTCCGACAAGCTGATTATTTTCAATTGACGATAAGTTAGTTTGTCGCTATTCCCAGTAGCTATATATGTTATAAACGAATTGAAGGTGCGCATTTATAGAGTATGGATGTTATTGGAAAGTTTGGGGAACACTCGTGAGACTAGAATTGCTCTTGAGCAATTAACACTCGTGCTCCATATTAAATTTCTAAATTACAAAACTCAATGAACCAGCACAAAATGAAGGCAAAAACTAAAACATTAACACTATTGGCCAATACACAAATATATAGCTGTCAATAAATTGGAAACAACGCCACTACCGGGAAGGGAAGGACGGAATAGCCAATCAGTGTTACTTATACGAAGACTGAGCTACTCGTATACTATCAATGCATTAGTACACAGGTACGTGGCTCAGTGGTGGTCGTCTACAAAATGACGGTTTCTTTTCGTTCCTCTGAAGTTTCGGAAGAGGATTTAGAGTTTTTTCTGTACATGTTCGTATGGAGTCTAGTTTTATTGCGATTTTTACTAAAACAATTAGATTGTTCGCTCTCAATTTCTATGAGTGATTGTTGGCATATAGAAATCTCGAGCTCATAATTAATCTAATTTCAAATACATGTAGTACCCGAATAGTCAAGTTCAGGATTACCTAACTAAAGTAAAATCGTTACACCGTAGTAAAGTTACAGTGCAGGCCAAATTAGGACAATATATATTGACTATATAGCCTGCAGACGTCGACCTTTTCAGCTCCCGAATCTTCAACGAAACTGCAATAAAACGACAATGAAAACGTTTCGGAGAGTTGGAAAGAAATGATGGTATTTTTTTTTCGGAGAGTTCATAAACAATCACTCAAAAATAATTTTGCTATTTAAAGAGTTTATAGAAATTATTTAACTGGAATATAAATAAATGAATAAAATCAGGTGATTGAGTCTGAAATCACGCATGTGGGCTGAGCGGCTTATTGTATAACAGGGCTATGACCTGAAGGTCAAACATAATTTCCGCTTTCTCATCTGTAGTTACATTGTAATCAACCACAACTTTATCTTCATGGCAGCAGTAGTTGAAATGTTTTATATCAAATTCTCCTTTACCAAACGTTTCGTATAGTACTCCGATTCGCACCAGGAATAATTTGGAGTTTGTATCAAGATGTGACTGGTTGGGTGACCTACCAGCGTAGCTTATGTTTTGTCTGACATATAAAAGTTCAAAGCAGATGATTTACCTTATAATGTACCTATATAAAATCTTGTCAGCTTCCTTCATCGGACAATGTTAATATATCAAAGAACCATTATCTAATTTCGCTGTGTTATAATTTTAGTATTGTAAACATATCAGAACATAGCAGCCAATACAAAGCTAAAGATCCTCAAAGCTTACCTCCAGCCGAGAACATACATAGAGTACACAGAAGGAATAGCTGTGTTGCCACCTTCATAACTCAGAAAGTATCTGGCGTCCTTCACACATCCATTCAGCGTTGTGTAAGTGTTTCTATATCCATTTTCCAATGTAAAGTCAAGTCGACGTGTGCAAGTTTCCCTCGAAATTCGAATGCGAATGAGTAATACGATGACCCCGGATGATTTGTTGGGTATACAATACTCCTCTTAGTCTGGCTAATAATTTACTTTTTTCGGTCACGCATAATAAATAAGAGCTCACCTTTCGATCTAGAGCATGCCGAAACGTCATGGATGGAAGGAAGGATAAGTAAAACATTCCCGCCTGAAATTCTTCTACAAAATAACAATTCAGAAGTATCTAGTAAAAGAAAGGTAAGTCTATTTTCCTTTGTAGTAAGTGACAATCGTTACGACTCTATAGCTATTATACGAGATCATGACCGGTATTTCTCTTTCACTACCGCGACGAAATCTCTAACTCTGTAACATCTCTAAACGTACTTGAGACTGAAAACTCGTGAAAGACTACGAACTTGAATTCTGTGCCAATGCATGAAAGAAGCGGAATCTTTCACTTCCGGGCTCCTATGAAATCCCGCTTCCCGTCCCGTCCGTCCAGTTCCGAACGAACCTTCCGCCATCTATAAAGACTGAAGAAGGAAGGAAGGAAGGAAGGGAGAAAGATTAGCAGCAGCGAAACCACTGAAACAAGCAAGTGATTGGTGAGGAACGGATGGACACGGACTGATGGATGGACACTAAAATGGATGGACACTGAAATGGATGAAATACATGAAATGAAATAAAAAATCCATGATGGCGGATTCAAGTTTAGAAATCATGACGTAATTTTCACGTCATATGACTTCATCATCTCATATTGTGTTCCTCGAAGGAAACATTTTTGGACGTATTATATACCCTTGAAGTTTCCCTGTCGTAGCTTGAATACTCTTGGAGGGGAGGAGGGGGATCCGCCCCCCCGGTCTGAAACGACCAAAAAAGCCCGGTCTGAATAGGCTAAAAATTAGCCAAGAGAACTCGAAAAAACTTACTTTTCAGTTTTCATATCTCTGAAACGTCTCATATATCTGAAACGAGAGAGGTATTACAAAAATATGTCACTGAAATGCTACCGGACAGAAACCTATTAATTTAATGTTACAATTGGCTATGAAATAGAGATACCCCTTGCCCCAAAACAATGTTGCAAAATAGGCGGCCCATGTGTTTTCACGCTACACAACATTTTTGTAAAGGGGGAGAGGAGGCGTACGCCATTTCCGAGTTCCTTTTGCCTCTAATTCAAAACGAACCTTGGTGCACAACATTTCAAAGACATATGAAAATGAGTTCACTGTAATAATAATACTTGGGGCACTTAATAACGTACCTTATAATATACTCAACAAAATATGCAGCTTCTGATTGGTCAATGACGAGTGCATAAATAGGTTATAGAGTGTAATACGGAATTGTGATAAACGGTACAGGACAAGTAGAGACGTTTTTGCCGCTTAATGGCATTGAAATAAGCTTTCAAGTTAATGGTTAAATATTTCCTAAACTATAGTACTGTAATTCTTTCAAAAAGTTCACGCTTGGTTTGCCTGCGCGTTCAAATAAAACATGTGAACACTCTGGAAACTAGTGAAGAGTTTCGTGTGCAGAGTAGCATGATGGCCGCAGCAAAATTTTGTTGAGAATATTATAAACAAAAAATCGTATGAACTGCTCGTGCAATTAGTGTTTTATGGTCACCCGTGATGTTTTGAAAGTTCTCAAATTGCACTCGCCTAAAGGCTCGTGCAATTTTGAGAACTTTCAAAACATCACTCGTGCCCATAAATCACGAATTGCACTCGCGTTCATACGATTTCCTATACATATGGGAGACCGGGAGGAACGTATTGCATTATACAGGAACGTTCGGCAGATTACATCAATTTAATACTCCAAATTTTTATGATTAAATTTTACTAGATTAACTTTTCGTTCCTATTGAGCCAATAACAACTAATCTCAGAAAGTACTTATTTTTATTTTCGTTTTCCCACTCATACACTCTCTGCCTCCCTTATTGTCCATTGATACAAGTATCAGTGTTATTTTTGGAACCCTCTTTACAGGGATCCCTGGCAGTGCCACAAAGGTTGCTAGTGAAACTAACAATATTTAATGTTAAATAACAACGCCTAAATCCACGTGGAAATTTTGAGCTTACTGTCCTTACTGCTATCTAAGAAGGCGTTTTCACAAGCGAATATTTTTTATCTCCATTTGTCACGTTATCGCCCATTGTTATCCTAATGAGAAATGTTTCCTCGTGACGGACGATCTTATTTTCACCCGAGTCAAGCACTAGGACGTCTAAGATGGTTTTAATATAATCATCAGAGTCGTAAGACTATGATTGGTTTGTATACATTTTCTATTGTATATGTTTATCATACCATTGTATTTTGCACGTTATCTTTACTAGTTAACCATTAACTCGTCATGTGTATTTACAATTCACATTTTAGGAGCCGTTATTTTCTTTCATGATAGCCCTGGCCCTGAGGAAGACTAGTTCTGCTAGTCGAAATATCGGCCAATAAATCTGCCCTTTTGCCGTAGTGTGCCAGCAATCAATTTGCTGTAAATGTGCCACTGCAAATTCCTATTATTTATTTTTTAGTTATCTTCTTACCCCGGGGGTACTTTCTTATATAAGCTATAGGTATGTGTCACCCCAAAGGGTATGGCTTTTTTCAAAAGACCACCAGAGGGTCTCTTTTCATCGGGCCGGCTTTTCATCTTCAGACGAAAAAGAGAGAAATATAAATCATTGGGCATGATAAAAGCGCGATTTGCCAGGTCTGAAGGCGGGTATAGTAGGGATTTTAGAGATCAGGTCTGAAAATTGGTATGGCTTTTGACCTATTTTGGTCTGAAATTGGGTCAGGATTTGGCGAACCTGGCGGCACATATACACAAAAAATTCTAAGGAGTATCCCGGGTTTTCTAAACCATTGATTTTATGACGCATACTACTGTTTATGAAGCTGAACCTGCAGTTGGCTTAACAAACCCTTCATAATTAACTTCACGATTCAAATTTAATGGTTGGTAATGGATCCCTTGATCAATCTCTTGATAAATATCCTTCTGCTTTGGTTCAACGTCATCATAATTAGTAACCTGGCCATCAACTGCTTCATAAATAGCCTGGCGTTCAGTTGTTGGTTCATTGTAATAAGGGAGATTTGTGTTGTCATAGTAACTTGGATCTGTGGATGGGTTGGAATATGCTGATTGGCTTGTTGCAAGATTCACGGAAGCAGACATCTCGACAATTTCCTGCGTGGAGCAATGTTGCGAATTCATTGAGCTTGTCTCCGTCTCTGTTAAAATATGAAAGGACCAAAAAAGGAAAGATAGTTTTTTTTTGTCTTATGTCTAATGTGAGTTATACGTGTTTGCCTTGGAACTTATAGGTTATTCCTTTTTAGTATATACCACACAAGTGACGCTCTGATTGGCTACTGAAACTCCGCATATTCTTTGCTATTCACCTCCGAGGAAAAACAAAATGGCTTCCCACGAGTTTTTGCCCAATTTGAAATAAAACAAATAAATTAACTTGTGTGGTATATTCTAAAACAATTATTCACCTCAGTTTGGATAATTGATAATTATCTACAGTTGCTCAGGCCCAAGCTAATATAAAAATTATATTGTTGATCATTGCTTTTATTTGGAAATTAATAGGAATTGAACAAAGAAAACACTTTTTGCGACGACAGCATAACAAAAATTTGATTATCACACCTCTACGACCAAGGAGTAACTACTTGAAATCTTGTAAAGTTTCGACTAACTGTCGTTAAAAATCTAAATTTCCCATACACGGCGTTATAAGGACAGGATTCAAAATTTCGGATCAAATAGAACAAATTAGTAAAGCCGCACTCGGGCCAAACTGGCCCACACTGTCGGAGCTTATCCTGGTTTCTGTAGCATGAAACCGACTGTAGAAGTATTGCTACTCCCTAGGATGGGATGCTAGTCCATTGCAGGTTACACCCCGCAGCATTTTGTCACTGTGATAGTAGAGTATCTTTCCCAAGAGCACAACACCCTTTATTAAGGACGCGAAAATTAGCGTTAATTAGCTGGAGCGTTAATTTCCTATAATAATATAAAACCTACCATTATGATGAAATCGACGCCATACTGTAACCGCACCAACCACGATGATCAGAAGTAGTAGCCCCGCTACCACTACAGATAATACCACGATAACTGTCGGGAACTTGTCTTCGATCGGCTTCGCGATCGCGACCTTCATGGTAGTAAATTTACTGAATCCCTCGTTTTCATGATCACCGTTTTTGTCAAAAGACCGCTGAAAGACAGCGTAATTGGTGTTATCGTCAAGCTTTTCCATTAAGATACTTGTTGAAAACTAAAATCAAGAAAAAAATGACACACAAAAATAAGATTTAGATTGCAAGCGATTCATGACTTACTGGGAGGTGGCCGAAGACAGGGCGGGAAGACAGAGCGGGAAGCGGGATTCAGAGCCACCTTATCTATTATATGGGCATCATATTTAACTCACGTGATGTTTCCCTGCGCTTTCTTCTAGCTTCGTAAGACCTTGAGTAGTACTTCCCATCTCCAACACGAAATTTGTTCTTTGCGACTTCTCGTTGGCAAACTCAGCCGTAATATAAGGCTTTCCTTCCACTTTGTCCTCGTAAGCTCGCGTGACTTTAACATATTTTCCATCTGATGATTTGCCTGAGTTTTGACCTTCTGTTAATGGTATGACGATTATCTGGTAAAACCTAAAAGAAATATAAAAAGATTTCAACGGAATAGAAGAAAACAAAGTTTTCAGTTTTCCCTCGAGAATACCAATTTACCATATACATTTTAACAAAACATGTTTGCCACTTGAAAAGAATGGTTCTTCAGTGTGGGGTAGCAAATGGAGAATACAAACGGTGCATGGTAGTCTCGTTCCCAAACCTCTTCCTAAAGAAGATATATGGGAATGAGATAAGGTGCATGGATCATTTTTCTCAAAATATTACACCAGTAGTTTTGTAACGGCTGATCACGTGATGCACCCCTGATTTCAGGGCAACAGGGAACATGCATTTCTGATTGGTCTAAGTGGAGCACTGATGCATATGCAAGCATAAGTACAATCGCATTACAGGGAACCAACTGAAAAAAGAAATTTTACAAACTGACCTGACTGGTTTCCCATTACTTAACGTTTGCTTGTTTACAAAGTTGATCGACACTTCTGTTGTCCCAATGTCATCATCAGAAGGCGGCGGAAGCGTGGGCGGGTCTGAAACAAACAATCAAATACACGGGCCTGCTATTTAGTAAGCTGGTGTCTTGGGAGTAGCTGACATTCTAGAGTTTGCCTTTCGTCGGAGGCGAGCACTATTGGTGGTTTTCATCAACATTACAAAAACTGTTTGCTTGCATGAAAAACATCAGAAAATTAACAGGTAAAAAAACTGGCAGAAAGAAACGTTTTGTTCAAATTATAGCTTTATAGCGTTTTTCATAACCGAGTTATTGTCAAACTAATTTTCAGAAAATTACAGTATTTAGTACATGTTTGTGTTCTTCAGAGAGGCACAAATATGGCTGCCATAAAATTGCACAAGAAGAAGAGTAGATTCTACCGTCAATATCATTTGCTTTCACTTCAAATCTGTTTAGACATCACTTTTCTGAGTGAAACGCCTTGAAGTATGGTTTCCAGTTTTAGATCGATGTGCTCTGCGCCAAATGCAGAATAGCCATGTTGCAATGTTGAGAGTGACGACTCCCGAAGTTTGTAAGGAAACAAATTAAGCTTAATTTGCCCCATTTGGGAAAGATAAGCCAGTTAATTGAATTATTGAGGCTCGTTAGGGACTACAAAGTCCATTGAAAGCTGTGGCGATTTTATACGGACAAAGTCATACCAGAACTAGCAATAGTCTTGGTAATTATTCTGTATGTATCATTTTAACCGAATTTTAACATGAAATAATCAACATTGATGCGAAAGCTTCCATATATATAGCTGCTGGTTTAAATTTACCAACCAGTTAAACAAGAGAACTCTGTTTCACCAGCTAATCAGAATTGTTGAATGTACTTTAATGTTACAACTTTTATGCATACTGAACTATCACCAGGGGAAAGGTCAGAAAGCAAATAACATATAAAAAAGCAACTACTAAATATTAAGCAACACAACTTCAAAACCATGCAAGTCAAAATATACAAAGCAGCCATCACTCATGACACCTTAGCAAATGTTTAGACTAAACGAGCGTATAAAACATATTTGATGGATTGAAAGATTTTATTTCAATTTTTATATTACACAGATTTTTATCTTTTCTCACCTTCAGTTGTGGCAGTTTTAGGATCGCTTGGTGGACCATTACCCTTCACAGTTGCAGCCAAAATTTTAACTGTATATGTAGTAGACTGCTTGAGCCCATTTACAATTGCTTTGAAGCAGGTGCTGGTACGTTCATTTCGCGTTCCTCTTTCTCGTCCGTGTAAATTATGACATACTTGGTAATATAACCAAGTCTGTTCTGTAGAGGAACCGGCTCCCATTCCACCTCGATACTAGTGCTGTTCAGTGTCTTTACAACGGTTAATGAAGGAGCCGCGGAAGGTTCTGAAACATACAGCAATTTGAGCTTTTGTAAATAAACTACGAGTTGGTTTGATATCATTTGCAGGGTTCCAAATACGTTTTATGGAATAAAATATTATACCTTATTATATGGCAAGCAATTCTGAAGTTAAATTGATGAGTGTTCTGATTGGCTGTTTCTCGGTCGGGATTTTACATTATGGACCGTTGCCATGGAAACGGTCCGTTCTTTTTCCAGTGTGCAAGTTTATAGGAAACCAACCGGGAGCCTGAGCTTGAAGAAATGTATTAGGGATATAGTCGAAAAATCTTCGGATCTAACTCGGAAAATCTTCGGAGGGCTTCGGAAATCTTCGGAATTTGATCGAAAACATTAGAATGACCTTCAGATAAGCTTCGGAAATCTTCGGGAAATAGTCGTAAATCTTCGGCCGATATTCGTAAAAACTGTCAATCAGTTTAAGATCCTTGGAGAATAATCCGGAATCTTCGGTTAGCTTTCGGAGATCTTCGTCAGACCGAAATATAGCAAGAAACGTTTTTCCACGGTATAAGAATTTTTGCACGAACTTTGGAATTTCTGGAATTTGTGTGGTGTCTGGATAGCTTGCTTTAAGCCAATCAAAATGAAGTAGATTTATATCATAATTATCGCAATGCCATATAATAAACTACTTACTAACCTTACTTGCTCGTACTGGGGAATATTCAGTGGCCCTCGGTCGTTTTTGTACGGACCTCGCTGCGCTCGATCCATACTGCAACGACCTCGGTTCTGAGCACGCCCCTCACGCTCGGTGAGTAAGGAGTTATTATGTCTTTCTGCCATGAACTTGAAACGTCCTGGGATCGAGGTTGTCCCATCCCACCACTCCTCCCTTCCACCATGTCCCAAATAATTATAACAATTTGAAATGAAATAAATTTAAAGTCACACACATAAAGAGTACCTTCTTCATCTGTGGTAGCATTCACTACAGAGCTCCCAGTAATTGTGCCATTTATATAAACTGCAACCACCTTAATGTAATATGTTGTCCAAGGTAAAAGGTTCAAAAGAGAAGCACTTGTAAGGGAGTTGGACAACACACAGGCACTATTTGATAGTGATCCACGACACACTACATCAATAAAGTCTACATTATCTACACTGATCTTCACTGTGTAGCCCAGAAGTGCTGCATTCCCATCAAAACCAGCCATCCAGGAGATATTCACCACTCTTGAGCTCTTTGAGTCAACTGTGACATTGAATGGTGGGTCCGGAGCCACTGCAGAGTTAAACAACATTATATACTTTCAAGTAACCCGCAGATATACACAACTGAAGTTTATTAGTTATTGCTGTACAGCTTAATGAAGAGTAGAAGTGATATATATAGTACATGATTGGGGTGACCGTCGTTAAAATAGTATGATCCATTTCCTCTAAAATCCCGCTGACAAATAACCCCAGTAACAATAATGAAACCAATTTGCCCATATGTCACTTTTATCACTTGTCCTACATGAACGTCTCTGCGCCTCGAGCAACTCCTACGCCTCTCTCGTGCTCTCCAAACTTATAACTCAATAACTTAACTCGATATAAGCATGAAACAATTGTTCATTTTAACCGCTTAATGTCGTCGTCCTCAATTCTGGTTGTGCCTAAATTCTACCGTCCAGAAGGACAGTCAAGGAGTACTAGAAACGAGTTTCCGAGTCAAATAGATTTCGGAATTTTTCGGCTATGTCGGACTGTTCCTCACTGGAGTGAAGATATACATAGTACTATAGGAATGCCACTTTCTTAACTTTCGATTATTTTTCCAGGCCTAGAAAGCAATTCAAAAATTATATGACAGTGCGAACGGCTTAGTTTCGATTACGTAAAAACAACAGATTGTACTTACATTGGACATTCAGTTTAGCAGCATTGGAGGTATCATTTCCAAGGATGTTGTTCGCCACACATCGATATTCTCCGCTGTCTGTCCTAATCACATTCGTTATAGTCAACTGCTTTCTGTCTGCTGAAAAACTGATCCTGGAATTGCCGCTTGTATCTACAAGAGTTCCATTTCTGGTCCATGATATTGTCGGTACTGGATTGCCAGAAGCGTTACAAGATAAAATCACGTTATCTCCTTCTGTTTTAGTGCCACTCCGTGGATGTGCAGTGATCTCAGGTTGATCTGTAAATATTTATACGAACCGTGTGAGATATTTTCAACTGCATAATTACGCAGAAAAGTTTGGATTCCGATTTTTTCTGTATAAACTCATACTAGAGATCTGGGCTGTGATAAAGGTTATAATAGGGCCCGGTTGTTCAAAGGGACGCTATTGGATAGGGATTATCTAGACTTGCTTTTTCAATTTTTATAACCAACAGTGTTTGTTATTCTCTCCGTGGGAGCACAGAAGTTTATCGGAGCGATGTGCGAGGGTTTTATCCAGGGCAAAAGAAGGCATTCTCGACCCCAGACGTTCGCTGCTTTCTTGACTACTCGGTCATGCGCAAAAAAAAAGGGCTCTGGGGTCGAGATTGAAAAGAAGGCTGTTTTTATCTCGATTTACGCAGGCGCGGCACGCGAGGCTAACTGCATCTCGTGCGAGAAGCGTGAATCACAATGGCTCGGAAACGGGCGTCGCGCTCGAGCTCGTTAACCGATCGCGCGTCTGACAATCAACAAGAGAGGATGATCTAAGAGAAGCGTATATTAAACCTGAGCGCCCTACGTGTTAACGGCTTAATAAAAACGTACGCCTGACTTGGAGCAAGTCTATGATTTACCGGTGGATATGTTATATCCTTTCCCCAGAGGTCCATTATAGACTTCTGGTTATACTGTGCACCCTTGATGGAACGCTGCTCGATTATTTTGGTGAGACCAATTTAATGAAACTGACTGATAATCATAGTATCTAGGCCCTAATTTGATGTTCTTTCGTTATTTAAGTGCTATAATTTTAAGCATTTCAGATGAGAAGTCATATTCAGATTCAGACGTTCCCGAAAAAAAAAATTGGCAAAAACTGGCCATACTACTTAACAATTAGATTATGAGCTCGAGATTTCTATGATGTGATTGCTAAATTCGATTAGGCTAATCAATTCTATAAACTCATTTCCCGTACCAATGCCATTCTATAATCATCAGACTCAGACTCAATGGTGTGTACTACGCCCAACCAATCTTGAAATAATTGTACTTACATTGGATATCCAGTGTAGCAGCATTGGCGGTATCATTTCCAAGACTGTTGTTCGCCACACATCGATATTCTCCGCTGTCTGTCCTGCTCACATTCGTTATAGTCAGCTGCTTTTTGTCTGCTGTAAAGCTGATCCTGGAATTGTCACTTGTATCTATAGGAGATCCATTTCTGGTCCATGATATTGTCGGTGCTGGGAGTCCTTCAGCGTCACAAGATAAAGTCACGTTTTCTCCTTCTGGTTTCGCTTTACTCCGTGGATGAACAGTGATTTTAGGTTGATCTGTTGTAATAAAACAATCTATTAGGCAAAAGCTGTAGAGTGAACTTCACGCTCGCTCGCGAGAGGAAGAGAACGTCTGTGGACTAGGCTGAGATTGAATATTCACTACACATTTTTGACATCGGATTTTTACAGCAGTTTATTTCGCGTCATGTTTTGACGACATTGAAAATACCATATAATACAGTCGAACCTCCCCGTAAGCGGACACAACCGGGACCAGAAAAAGTGCCCGAGAGGTGTATAGGAGGTTAAAAATGTAGTGTTTGTATGTAGCTGGCTACATATGACTAAGTGTCCGCTTACGAGAGGTGTCCGCCTACGGGAGGTGTCCGTTAGCAGAGGTTCGACTGTGTACAATGAAATGACTCAAAACGTCTTTCACGACATGATGAATTTTCTTTCCCCATCACCCTAAGCACGCATGCGTAATCCACCACAAACTCACGAAAACAAATAACTAATCTCGTACTTAGAGCCCGCGTTTTCCTAGCCCAGCGGTCGTTGCCCGTTTCGCTGGATAAGGGTAAGGCGGGTCTGGGTACGAGATTGAATAATAAAAAACCTCGTGTAAATCTGTTTTGTTTGCTTTTCGTACTTACACTGTACCGAAATCTTCACCAGACTGTAAGCGCTCTGTCTGCTGCTGCTGACTATCTTTAACGTATATGTTGCACTGTCTGCTCTTTTCACTCCGAGGAACGTGATCGATGTATATGTATCTGTTACATTCGCTAGTAAGCGACTTTGTACGCAGAAGCTATATATGGTACAATGTCGCTAGGTGCTTTGTCTACTAACATGCCCGCAGAAGTTCTTGAAAATATCAGCTGACGGAATGATCCAGTTCCAAAGTTGTACGTCCATTCCAGAGTACTATTATGGCCTTCCACAACAAGGAATGTGCTTGGAGGCTCTGCTGTAAATACTGGCGAACCATTGCCTGATGAGAAACGACAACGACAAACTCATTGGGCTTGCATGATTACGGATATGTCAAGGTGTTATACATGTACTCCTTAACTATTGTAGATATACGTGTCTCGCATAACTCGCGAAAGTAAGGTGTGGGAGCATTTTTAGGGGGAAGGGTAGGGGTTTTCTGTTCTGCTGACAGTCCGCGTGTATAATTTTATCTGGCTGGTGATTTTGTAACATTGTAGCCAGCAAAGTTGCGCGATGAGGACCACTGAGGAAGCGCTCCATTTTGTTTATTCAGCGTAGAAGAATCGATCAGGTGATTTGTAACAGTCTATTAACTTGATTCAGAATGGCGATTTATTGAGAATATTATTTTACAACTGTCGCGTTGTGGCTTGATTTCCCCAATTTCAATTCTCAGGCCCGATAAGCTGATTATTTTCAATCGACGATAAGTCGACGATAAGTTAGTTTGTCGCTATTCCCCGCAGTAGCTATGTTATAAACGAATTGAAGATGCGCATTTATCGAGTAATGGATGTTATTGAAAAGGGTAGGTTAAGGGATGTTATTGGAAAGTTTGGGGAACATTCCTGAGGCTAGAATTGCTCTTGAGCAATTAACACTCGTGCTCCATATTAAATTTCTAAATTACAAAACTCAACGAGCCAACACAAAATAAATAAAAGACTAAAACATAAACACTATTGGAAAATACACAAATATATACACTGTAGCTGTCAATAAAATGGTAACTACACCTGACTACCGGGAGGGGAAAGGAGGGAAAATAAATGCGAGGACTGGAGGACAATAAACAATGTTACTTATACGAAGACTCGTATTCTGCTGAGCTACTCGTATACTATCAATGCATTAGTATACGAGTGGCTGGAGGTCGTCTACAAAATGGCGTTTTCTTCTGCAGTCTCGTTTCTCCGAAGTTTCGGAGGAGGATTTAGAGTTTTTCTGACGCATATTGAGTCTAGTTTTATTACGCTTTTTACTAAAACAATTTGATTATTCGCTCTCAATTTCTATGAGTCTATCTCCTCAGTATCCTCTCTCCTAATTGTCAAACAGTACCCGAATAGACTACCCGGATTCGTTACTCCGCAGGCCACTCTCCCAATATAGACTCTATAGACTGAGACGTCGAGCTTTTCAGCCTCCGAATCTCCCACCCCACTGTAGTAAAACGTCTATGAAAACGTTTCGGACAGTTCATAAGCAATCCCTCATTTATATATTCGCTATTTTCATAGAAATTATTTAACTGGAAGATAAATAAATGAATACTTAGCAGAAAATCAGGTGATTGAGTCTGAAATCACGTATGTGCGTTGAGCGCCTTATTGTATAACAGGGCTATGACCTGAAGGTCGAGCATAATTTCCGCTTTCTCCTCAAGTTACATTACAATCAACCACAACCTTATCTTCATGGCAGCATTAGTTGAAATGTTTTATATCAAATTCGCCTTTACCAAACGTTTCGTATAGTACTCCGATTCGCACCAGGAATAATTTGGAGTTTGTATCAAGACGTGACTGGTTGGGTGACCTACCAGCGTAGCTTATGTTTTGTCTGACATATAAAAGTTCAAAGCAGATGATTTACATATATAAAATCTTGTCAGCTTCCTTCATCGAACAATGTTAATATATCAAAGAACCATTATCTAATTTCGTTGTGTTATAATTTTAGTATTGTAAACATATCAGAACATAGCAGCCAATACAAAGCTAAAGATCCTCAAAGCTTACCTCCAGCCGAGAATATACATAGAGTACACAGAAGGAATAGTTGTGTTGGCACCTTCATAACTCAGAAAGTATCTGGCGTCCTTCACACATCCATTCAGCGTTGTGATAGTGTTTCTATATCCATTTTCCAATGTAAAGTCAAGTCGACGTGTGCAAGTTTCCCTCGAAATGCGAATGCGAATGAGTAATACGATGACCCCGGATGATTTTTGGGTATACAATACTTCTCTTAGTCTGGCTAATAATTTACTTTTTCGGTCACGCATAATAAGAGCTCACCTTTCGATATAGAGCATGCCGAAACGTCAGGGAAGGAAGGATCAGTAAAAATTCAGTCCCGCCTGAACTTCTTCTACAAAATAACAATTCAGAAGTAGCTAGTAAAAGAAAGGAAAGTCTCTTTCCCTTTGTAGTAAGTGACAATCGTTACGACTCTCTAGCTATTATAAATACGAGATCATGACAGGTCTTTCTCTTTCACTACCGCGACGAAATCTCTAACTCTGTAACATCTCTAAACGTACTTGAGACTGAAAACTCATGAAAGACGACGGACTTGAATTCTGAAGTGCCAATGCATGAAAGAAGCGGAATCTTTCACTTCCGGGCTCCTATGAAATCCCGCTTCCCGTCCCGTCCTGTTCCGAACGAGAAAAGAAGGAATAAAGACTATAAAGAAGAACAAGGAAGGAAGGAAGGAAGCAAGGAAGGGAGGGAGAAAGATTAGCAGCAGCGAAACCACTGAAACAAGCAAGTGATTGGCGAAGAACGGATGGACACTGACTGATGGATGGACACTAAAATGGATGGACACTGAAATGGATGAAATATTAAATGAAATAAAAAATCCATGATGGCGGATTCAAGTTTAGAAATCATTATGTCATTTCCACGTCATATGACACCATCATCTCATATTGTGTTCCTCGAAGGAAACATTTTTGGACGTACTTATATACCCTTGAAGTTTCCCTGTCATAGCTTGAAAACTCTTGGAGGTTACGGAGGGGGATCCCCCCCCCCGGTCTTAAACGACCAAAAAAGCCCGGTCTGAATAGGGTCAAAAGTTAGTCAAAAGAACTCGAAAAATCTTACGTTTTCAGTTTTATATCTCTAGTGAAATGCCTCATCTGAAACGAGACAGGTATTACAAAAACATACGGACTGAAATGCCGTACCGGACAGAAACCTATTAATGTAACAATTGGCTATGAAATAGAGCTACCCCTTGCCCCTAAACAATGTTGCAAAATAGGCGGCATTAGGGAGCATTGTGTTTTCACGCTACACAACATTTTTGTAAAGGGGGAGAGGAGGCGTACGCCATTTCCTAGTTCCTTTTGCCTCTGTTTCAAAACGAATCCTGGTGCACAACATTTCAAAGACATATGAAAATGAGTTTACTGTAATAATAATACTTGGGGCATAACGTACCATATGGGAGACCGGGAGGAACGTATTGCATTATACAGGAGCGTTCGGCAGATTACATCAATTTAATACTCCAAATTTTTATGACTAAATTTTACTAGATTAACTTTTCGTTCTTATTGAGCCAATAACAACTAATCTCAGAAAGTACTTATTTTTATTTCCGTTTTCCCACTCATAACAGCTCCATCCACTCATGCACTCTCTGCCTCCCCTATTATCCATTGATACAAGTATCAATGTTATTTTGGAAATCTCTTTACAGGGATCCCTGGCAGTGCCACAAAGGTTGCTAGTGAAACTAGCAATATTTAATGTTAAATAACAACGCCTAAATTCATGTGGAAGTTTTTGAGCTTACTGTCCTTGCTACTATCTAAGAAGGCGTTTTCACAAGCGAATATTTTTTATCTCTATTTGTCACGTTATCGCCTATTGTTATCCGAATGAGAAATGTTTCCTCGTGACGGACGATCTTATTTTCACCCGAGTCAAGCACTAGGACGTCTAAGATGGTTTTAATATAATCATCAGAGTCGTAAGACTATGATTGGTTTGTATACTTTTTCTTTTGTATATGTTTATCATACCATTGTATTTTGCACGTTATCTTTACTAGTTGACCATTAACTCGTCATATGTATTTACAATTCAAATTTTTGGAGTCGTTATTGTCTTTCATTATAGCCCTGGCCCTGAGGAAGACTAGTTCTGCTAGTCGAAATATCAGCCAATAAATCTGCCCCTTTGCCGTAGTGTGCCAGCAATCAATTTGCTGTAAATGTGCCACTGCAAATTCCTATTATTTATTTTTTAGTTATCTTCTTACCCCGGGGGTACTCTCTTATATAAGCTATAGGTATGTGTCGCCCCAAAGGGTATGGCTTTTTTCAAAAGAACCACGAGAGGGTCTCTTTTCATCGGGCCGGCTTTTCATCTTCAGACGAAAAAGAGAGAAAGATAAATCATTGGACATGATAAAGCGCGATTTGCCAGGTCTGAAAACGGGTAGGGATTTTAGAGATCAGGTCTGAAAATTGGTATGGCTTTTGACCTATTTTGGTCTGAAATTGGGTCAGGATTTGGCGAACCTGGCAGCACACCTACACAAAAAATTCTAAGGAGTACCCCTGGGTCTTCGTAACCTTTTCATTGACTTTATGACGCAGACTACTGTTTATGAAGCTGAACCTGCAGTTGGCTTAACAAACCCTTCATAATGAACTTCACGGTTTACATTTAATGGTTGGTAATGGATTCCTTGGTCAATCTCTTGATAAATATCCTCCTGCTTTGGTTCAATGTCATCATAATTAGCAGCCTGGCCATCAACTACTTCATAAGTAGCCTGGCCTTCAGTTGTTGGTTCAGTGTAATAAGGAAGATTTGTGTTGTCATAGTAACGTGGGTCTGTGGATGGGTTGGAATATGCTGATTGGCTTGTTGCAAGATTCACGGAAGCAGACATCTCAACAATTTCCTGCGTGGAACAATGTCGCGAATTCCTTGAGCTTGTCTTGGTCTCTGTTAAAATATGAAATATATTTTTTTGGTCTTATGGATCAGTTATAGGTGTTTGCCTCGGAACTTATAGGCTATTCCTTCTTATCTATAGTTGCTCTCAGGTCCAAGCTAATATAAAAATATTGTTGATGATTGCTTTTATTCTCTTCACTTTTACTCTCTTTATTTTATTCTTTCATTTTATTTTCTTCACTTTTCTACTGAACAATAACATAAGGATAATTTAAAAAAAGCTGGGGATTTCCGAATACTGGACCATATCAACACAAATACACCTTATTAGAGCGATTTTCAATTGAATGTCGGAAGTAATCAGTAAATTTGTTGACTTTCCTTCACTATGCTCTTCGATTGGTTTAAAAAACTGTGCTACCTACAGGGGCACCCAACGGATCGTTTCGGTAGAATATCTGTTCGGAAGGCCTATAATCGCCTCAGATATTCGGTTAGGGAAATGTCATCTCGAACATGGGCCTGTTAATGAAAATTTTTTTCAGATAAAATTGTCGTTTTGGGTACAAAAAACAGGTCAGCTAGGATTTTCGAAAAGGCAAATTCAGCTCATAAATTAGGGTACTACGATTTCAATCCCTAAAATTTTCTGATATTTGAAAGTTCAGCTTACGTATCCGAAAAGATACATTTTCTTAGCGTTTACAAATAAGTCATTAAACTGCACAGAAAGCACAATTATAACGTAAAAACGACGTTCCGACACCTTAAAATAAATGAATGTCGTTGGGTGGGATGTGTACTACTCAATCTACATCAGATAAACAAAATCAATCGCGACTTGGTCACGCGCGTTTTCCCGCGCTTGGCGTACGTATATATTTACTTCGAGTTCTCATTGGTTCGTGTGTGTTTTTGTTTACGTTTTTTGTGATTGGCCATTGTAATTGCTTTGGTTTTGGTTTTACGACATTCAATTAAAAAACCCGCTCTATAGGACATTGATGCGTTTATTAACGTTTTTTAAATTAACGCGAATAGACATCAAAATAAAGGACATTCACGCGAATGAGAAGGTAATACTTTTTGATAAGGGAATAAACGTGAATTGAACAAAGAAAACACTTAATGTGACGACAGCAGAACAAGGAGTAACTACTTGAAATAAAACTTGAAACCTTGTAAAGGATGGACTAACTGTCGTGAAAAGCCTAAATGTTCTATATACGGCGCTATAAGGACAGGATTTAGAAATTTGGGTCAAAATAGAAGAAACTAGTGTTCCCTCTTTATTCAGGACGCGAAAATTAGCGTTTAGTACCTGGACCGTTAAGTAATATATCAAACACAACAGGCAGCGTTTCATCCGATTTCCAAACACTGAGAAGAGAGTTGAAAATATGACACGAAGCGGAGTATGTTTGAAGAAAATCGAGGTGCTTGGAAATCGGATGAAACACTGTCTCTATTGATATATCTTCTCAATCAAAACAAAAACTAAGGAGTAAATGGAGAAATAAACTCGAAAAAAATATATCCTAATTAAGACCAGGTATCCAAACCTCCGACACGGTTATGATTTCCTTTGTTATATATGAATTATTAATGAATTCAGTGAGAATTTCCTAAGACTGAATGTGAAACGTACCATCATGATGAAATCGACGCCACATTATAATCACCACAACCACGATGATCAGAGCTAGTATCCCTACCACTACAGATAATACCACGGTACCTGTCGGGAATTCGGTAGTAATTATAAACGTAATGAATCCCTCATTTTCATACTCATCATAATCGAAAAAAGACCGCTGAAAGACAGCGTAATGAATGGTGTTATCGTCAAGCTTTCCATTAAGATACTTGAAGTAAGCTGAAATCAAGAAAAAAACCCACAATGACACAACAATAAGATTTAGATTGCAAGCGATTCATGGCTGTATTTACTGATATCAATGTTTGCTTCCTTACCAGCACTATAACTGGCACGAAAAATTACCTTTGACCCATACCTTTGACTTAGGGTCACAGGTGACAAAGGCCGTGTTTGCCATACCTTTGACTCAGGGTCACAGGTGACAAAGGCCGTCTGTGCCATACCTTTGACTGTAGATCAAAGGTGGCAAAGGCCGTCTTTGACTTTGGTCAAAGATAGTACGCCGTTGACCTTAGTCAAAGGTTGAACAAAGGTGTTGCCAAATTTGACTTTGACTTTGTTAAAGGCACTTTTGATTGCGATCACAGCTGTTACTAACTTTGACGCGCGTCAAAGCCTGTCAAAGGCGATATCGAAGGTGTTATTTATCTTTAACCCCTGTGTCAACGATAGTCGTTCATCTTTGTCTTACTTTTGACTCGAATCAAAGGTGAGACAAAGCCAACTTTTCGTGCATGTTTTAAAACAGTTCTCTTCACTGTGTTTGGAATGGAAAGAGGCTGAAACGTTATCCCTGATGGTTTTCTGAACTTTTCAGATTCAAACAAACTAATGAAAGGGTCCAGAAAGGATTTATACTGTAGTGATTTAAAAAGCACGGCGTTAAATGACTGTTAATCAAAATGACCACTATCAGGCAGTAAGTAGGGCTCCTGTCACTATCGCATTTAGGTCGCGAACGTTACAGCCCTTGTGCTTTGGTGGATCGATACTTCCACCCTATATCAGTTGATGTTAAAATAATTGTATCAAAGGAATGCCCAATTATTGGTGAACACTTTATGATCATCGTCTTGATAAAATATGTTACTAAGCAATAGTATAACCTGCCAAAAACATCCTCAATTTTATCTGCAAAGTGCTGATATCGGTGACCCCAATTTTTGTATTATTGAATATGATCATGGAGCATAATTTAAACGGTCTAAACCGTACCGCTGTCCGTAAATTTGTGTACCACTTGTGTCAGTTGAAGAAGGCTGGAGATATAGCTGTGTAAATTTCTATTAGCCAACTAGTTACAGTCCCATTTTAGCAAGTTCTTTAAGATACAAGTTTAGAAAGTTGAAAAACATGTCTGGGAAGGGATTCAGAGCCACCTTATCTATTTTATGCGCCTCAATGCACAGTCAACTCACATGTAGCTCTGCGCTTTCTTCTTTCTTCAGTTACTCCAGCCCTTGAGTAGTACTTCCCATCTCCAACAGGAAATGTCGTTCTTTGTGACTTTTCGTTGGCAAACTCAGCCGTAACATAAGGCTGTCCTTCCACTTGGTCGTCGTAATTTCGTGTGATTTTAACATATTTCCCATCTGATGATTTGCCTGGGTTTTGTCCTTCTGTTAATGGTATGACGATTATCTGATAAAACCTAAAAGATGTATAATGTTACAAAATATTTCAAGAGAGAAAACAACGAGGGCCTTATGTGCCACTAGGCACGAAGGAGATGGGTGAAGAAGTAGAAAACAACGTTTTCAGTTTTCCCTCGAGAATACCAATTTAATATATAATTTTTAACAAAAATGTTTGTCGCTCGAAAAGAATAGTTCTTCAGTGTGGGGTACCAAATGGCGGATGTAGACGGTGCATGGAACATTTTTTCTCAAAATATTATACTAGACTAGTTTAGTGACAACCTTTCTCGAAACAGCTGTATTCTGAAGATTGCATTTCGAAACCTGACTGATCACGTGAGACAGTCAAAATGGTCGCACTCATGTGACAAAAATATGGACGCTGATTGGTGAATGCAAATATTGCATCCAAATTTTGTCGTATGGAAGTCGCACACCTCTACGATCCCCCTACTTAAGACAAAAATCACATGCGATGATATCAAACATGTTTGATACGCCCGATCGCGTCGTAAGGCATCGCATACCTTTTCGATGACACCTAATTTGGCCTAATTTTAGTGACATGCGAAAAAAGTGGGTTTCTTCGCAAAGGTGTGCGCCGGGTGCATGGCCTTTAATTATAGTTCATTTAGATGGTACGATTATTTTTACGACTGCCGCATACAACATGACTTGGGTGCGGTTTGATTTTGACGAAACAATTCGTGTCATTAGCATGTCACATGCGATAGCTGTAAGTGAGAATCGTATCGTCTGTCTTAATTGGCCCTAACGGCGTTTGAAGGATTGTATAGGTAATCGATACTTGTGTGCGCATGATCCCTACTGCCCCTGATTTCAGGGAACAGGGAGCATACATTTGTGATTGGTCCAAATGGAGCATGCGCATGCAAGGTTCCTATTCGACCATATTCTCAGCGCCAACCGGAAGTTTTAAAACGGTTTAGATATTGGACTAGCATTTCTATGGTTTATCTGTTCAACAAATCATTTGGTATGGCGGAAGAACACGAGAAGAGTTTTTAAATCATTTGCATCTAAAGTAAGCTCAACCATAAAATCACCTCAATGCAGCAAAGGTTATGTTCACACTTGGTGCCCGAGCACTAGTGCCTAGGCACTGGCACATTGGGTACCTTGTTCTCTGGCACGGTGCCCGTACCCGAATACAGGGTCGGATCTCGACCTTTCTGTACTCGGGCACCGTGTCCGTGCCCGAATTCTGGCGTGGGTACTGATAAAAAGGTGTTTTCACATTAGTGCCCCGCGAGAATCGTACTCGGGCACCAAGTGTGAACACAGCCTTAAGTACAATCGAAATTACTGAGCATCAACTGTAACAGAACTTTAGAAAACTGACCTGACTGGTTTCCCATTACTTAACGCTTGCTTGTTTACAAAGTTGATATACACTTTTGTTGTGCCAATGTCGTCATCAGAAGGCGGCCAAGGCGTGGGCGGGTCTGAAACAACAACAAACAAACAAACAAACAAACAACAAACACACACACAGCGTTGTTATTTGGTAAGCTGGAGTCTTGGGTGTAGCTGACATTCCAGAGTTTGTCTTTTGTCGATGTTAACTTAAATTAAAAGGCAATTAACGACTACTAATCATTAATCACCATGGCCCGGTTGTTCAAAAGATGGATAACGCTATCCACCGGATAAATCGCTATCCAGTGGATAGAGTAGTTTGTTTTGTTTACACTTATCACTGGATAGTGATTTATCTAGTGGATAACGTTATCAAACCTTTGAACAACCGGAGCCATATCTTTAAAACCAAGTTAAAATATACAAAGCAGCAATCACTCAGGACACCTCCACTTTACTTAGCAAGTGACCTCATTTTAATGAAAAGCATTTTAAAAGAGAAACACTACACTCCAACCTCGTTCCCAGGGTCTCTCTTCTTCCCGCCAAAAGCGATTGAAAAGAGACCCTGGTTCAGGCTGGTCACGTGTCTCCCAGAATCTGGGAGATTACAAATAAACGATGCGAGGGAGGGGCGGCTAAGTGTGAAACTTTTCTCTACTGAGTGTTGTAAATCAGGACGTGTTTTCGTGGTAAACACTTTGGCGGTTCCAACTAAAATTCGAAGCCTTCAACGATCAACGAACGCCGGAGTTCTTACTAGGTGTTTTATCGAAATATCGCCATCTGTACAACGAACATTTACCAAGAGTGAAGGCCGACGAAGGATCGAAAGGCAACCGTCGCGGATCGGACTTATAGTTTCAAATCCAGGACAGGAAAGGGGTAAATCAAATCTTTATAGTTTTTATTTATTCGGTTACGATGTTTGCTCGATTATCTGTTCATTTGACCTGTTGACGGTCTCGTGTATTTTGTCGCTACCGGCGGTGTTGCGAATATAATTGATAAAAGTTGACAAAATGAGCCGATCATATTAAAACTTTGCGATCGGTATGACAAGACAATTCAACCCAACTCCAGGTAAATTACGTACTATTGTTTGTTTCTATTTGTTTTCATTGCACCCGCCTTACCTCTTAAAAGAAAATAACTCGACATGCAACGTGCATTCACTTTGTTTATTTACATTGTGCGATGTGTTAGATTTTTTTAGACTGACACGCAAAATATAAGCTTGGTTAGTTAACAACATCTCGGGCACAGTAAATTGCCTCTAAACACTTAACTTGCTTGTGCTTAAAAGAGATCGCAATTCCCTGTGAACAGTGGCGGTTTGTAGTAGTCGAAAAAAGAAGCGCGACAAAGATTCGTAATTATAGGAGCTCTCCCTAGGGTTTAAAAATGTCACCAGCACACGTGACCAGCCTGAAACAGGGTCTCTTTTCAATCGCTTTTGGCGGGAAGAAGAGAGACCCTGGGAACGAGGTTGACTAGACTCACGCATCCCAATGGGTGCTATTTTTTCTCTTGCTGGAGTATATCACAACACGTGGCGTGTTTAGACCAAACGAACGGATAAATGATTTGATGGATTGAAATATTTTTCTATAGTACACCGCTTTTTATCTTTTTCTTACCTTCAGTTGTGGCAGTTTTAGGGTCGCTTGGTGGACCATTACCCTTCACAGTTGCTGCCAAAATTTTAACTGTATATGTAGTAGACTGCTTGAGCCCATTTACAATTGCTTTTGAAGCAGGTGCTGGTACGTTCATTTCACGTTCCTCTTTCTCGTCCGTGTAAATGATGACATACTTGGTAATATGACCAAGTCTGTTCTGTGGAGGAACCGGCTCCCATTCCACCTCGATACTAGTGCTGTTCAGTGTCTTTACAACGGTTAATGAAGGAGACGGAAGGTTCTGCAACATACAGCAATGTGAGATTTTGTAAACCTTGTAAACTTTGATATCATTTGCTACAGGGTTCCAGATAAGTTTTAAAGGCAAGGTGTAAATGAGGAATTACAACGGGTCAATAGATATGGGTCTCACCAAATCCATTAATTTGTCGGGTCAGGTAGCCGACCTTGTCGGGTTTTCAACCTGAGAGCCCTCTCCTTATCTGTTCACTGACGTGCTAAACGTTAAGGGGTATTACATGTTGTTTCGGTAGAATCGTGTCTCCTGGGTCCACTCTTATTTAACAAAGAGAATCAAGAGAAAGGGACATGCCTTAAAAGTGTCTGATTTAGTCAAAAATATATCAAAAAGAGAAATTTCTACCGAATAGTTCTGTAAAACTATGCCAAAGACGGGAAGGTCTAAAGTATTGTAGGGATACAGTTGAAGCTCTCTACAAAGGCGAGCGAAGTTAACAACTTATGCAATTGGGAAGGAAGCCTAAAAAAAATTCAAATTGTTATGTTTTTACTTACTGTCTTCATCCGTGTAGACAAAAATAGGATCACTGGGCGGTCCATCACCTTTGATAGTAGCAGCTAACACCCTAATGTCGTATACGGAGAACTTGTAAAGACCCTCCAGCTCAGCTCTTTCGATCATTTTAACTGTTTTTGTCTGGTCGGTGCCTCCAGGTATCTTTTTGTAGATGACAGTATAACGAAGGATATGACCATGCTGTTTGTCTGCTGGCACTTCACCCCACGTGACTAAAATACTGGTTGAGGTGAGGTTGCGTCCTTTCAAACCCTCAGGAGCAGCACCAGGCTCTGAGCAAAGAAGAGGAAAATTAGAAAACAAAAGTAGCTTCATGCCTGTTGAAAAGGTAAAGGTACAGCCACACTCAGGCCAAACTGGCCCAGTTTCTGTTGCATGAAGCTACTAGGAGTATTGCTACTCCCCCTGGATGGGATGCTAGTCCATCACAGGTTACCCCCAGCATTTTGTCACCAGTACCCATTTACCGCCAAAGAACACAGCACAGTGACCCCAACCAGCACTTGAACCCGGAGTCCAATGTGCTAACCATTAGGCCACCGTGTCTTCCACCTCATGCATGTATGCTACCTCACAATAGGGCAATCTTTGTTTACATCAGCATTCTTTCATCTCTCATTAACATAAATTTACTGACAATTGAATTTAGTCTGACAAACGTATAAACATGATAAATTGATAGCGATTGTCCCATTTACCAACAGTGGAAAATATCAGAGCAATACATTGAATATATTTGAACATTGATATTTCATTTCGAAAAACGTCAAATTTACAGACGTGTCTATGGTATGAATGCAAATCGTTTCCTTTCAAACTTGGCACGATAAAAACTTGAAATGTGGAATTCTCTTTCTAGTTATGATAACTGGATGAGATGTAAACAATGACGCAAGCAAACTTCTGCAAACATTTACGTTGCAACTTTACTATAATTTTTATATGCTTTTTTATTATTAAAATTACTTATATGTGAACTGCAGTGAAAAGAACGAAAGCAAATGAAATCTTCGCAGTTATACCAGCTCCCAGTGGCTTCAGAGCTCAGTGGCACAGCGTTTGCACCGGAATCGCTAAGGTCATGGATTCAAATCCCTTTGGAGTCCAACATTTTTTTCAGGCCTTCTTTTCAACTGCGTAAATTAAAATATAACCACGAAGATCTCGTTCTCTTTTGTAAAATTAACAAGTAAAAATTTCAACAACTAATATGTAAATACATAAGTTTAGAAATGAAATGAAATGCTGACTTACTGTCTTGGTTTGTTTGATCAATTAGTGGAGGATCACTGTAATTCCCATCTCCCTTGATGGTGGATGCTAAAACCCTGATCCTGTAATTCTGATTCTTTACTAGACCAGTCAGGTTGGCCTGCAGTACAGGAGCTTTAACTGTTGTGGTATTAATAGGTGTATTCAAACCACCTCCAATTATCGCCTGATAGCTGACGGTGTAACTTATTATGATACCATTTCTATGGTCAGCAGGAACCTCCTTCCACCTGACTAGAATGCTGGTGGAAGTTGTGTCATTTGTTGTTAAATCCTGAGGTGCATCGCTGGGCTCTAAAAACAATTGATAATGAAAATGGGTGAACTTACCATGATTATAATACAGGCTAAGAAATTTCTGAAAGGTGATTGGTTAGAACGAGCTGTATTTATCTCTACATGTAGAAATTAGTTTCCAAATATGGCAAGTGTAACAATTATTATTACTACTCTAAAAAAGGACACAAGATGGCGGATATTTCTATTGTTTAGCGCGTGGACAAAAGTGGGCATTTCAACGAGATCGAGATAATCTGTCAAATTTTACAAAAACTACGAATATTGAAAGCAGAAAACGTTTGTGTGGTGTAATTCAGTAGAAAAAAAAGCACTTATTGCTTCAACGTTTCAAAATGAAGCTTAAACGACATCTGTGAATCAGCTACAATCGTCGTAGTCAGCTACTCGGGTAGGATATAGATATTTACCTTGTATGATAAACAAATAATAGCATGTTATAGTGGTATTTGGTAATAATACATACCTCTTACTAACCGAGTTCGAGATCCGTACGGTAAGTTACGGACCGAGTTTTTTCCCCTTCGATTTATGGCCCAAGCGCGAAGCGCGCGGGCCATAAATCGAAGGGGAAAAAACGAGGATCCGTAACTTACAGTACGGAACGAGAAGACGAGGTTAGAAAGATATTTATTATATCTCTTCCTTTGGAAAAAGGAAAACATTTCAAGTCAACCGCGAGGAAAGGGGTTTCATTTGACTGACACGCATCACAGGCAAAGGACGAGTCGATTGTTCGAGTTCGACGAGTTGTAAACACGATTTGAATCCAAACTTCAAACGTCTTCAAACAATTTCTACCTAGTTATTTTCTGTAAAAGCATGAAAACTAGGTACAGTTCGATTTTACTTTTAAACTACTTCTTGAAGTTCGTTAAACAGACAAGGACAATAAATTTGATTCACCGATTGAGAAGAAAGCACCGCAATCAACTTACAGCGTGTTCGTCAAACTGAGTGAAAATACGGGAGTGTTTCTTACAAATACTGGACGAGAGAACACTAAAATTGTAACGAAACTACGGGACAAAAGTCTTCTCAGATACTACCGTCCATTTTGTGGCGCTTTGTTGTGTAGTCCTGAGAAGTGTTTCGCTGCAGAAGTCGCATAATAACTTGGTGAAAAATTTGCCGAGAAGCTTGTCAAAAACATCAACAGGTAAGACTTACGTTTTCCACGTTAAATGTTCCATTCGTCTGCTCTTAACAGACCTTTTCAAACCTTTTTCATTCAGAATTCGTCTTCTTCACAGTCAGTTTGCGGACTTTTCGGCAGAGATAAAACTGTCAAGTTCCTGAATCGAGTCCGGCCGGCTCGCACATCTTGGACGTTTTCGGCTTCTAAAAGTTCCCGACTGATAAATCGCGTTTGAAGTTTGGAAGATCCTCTTCGCTTCGCTCTAAAGCTCTTTCATCCGGATTGCAGGTTTCAAAGTCGTCTTCTTGAGACATTATTATGCAGAATTTGAAATTAATCGAAAGTAACTTGCAAAGATGGCGTCATGATCAGTAGCACTCTCAAATTTCGCGGGCCGTACCGTGGAATACGGCCCGTAAAATTGACCAATCACAGCGCGCGTACTATATAAGAGATATAATAATAGCTCATAATATTTCAATATTTTGACAAATACAATATGGTATTATTACCAAATACTACAGTACTGCAACTCATGCTACTACCTGTACAAATTCTCAGAAACACCCAGTGCAATAATCACATAATTACGGGAAACAGCAAGCTGACAGATTATAATAGACGCATCGATTGGAAATTCACTGTTATGTCTTTGATTCAGTTACATTCTGTCCAACTTTAACCAATACAATTTTACTCCAACATTCGTACTTTTACTTTGTAATATACGTAGACAATTACTTTTCAAGATCAGTTCTCAAACACATTAATAATACATCAAGTTAAAACAAAGGAAAACATAACCATGACATAGGTCTTAATTAGCATAGATTTTTACGATTATATTTCTCCGTTTACTCCTTATTGTTTGTTTTGTTTCAAACACTCAAGTTAGTGATTCATCACATTTCCAAATAACTCGAATTCCGTCAAAAATACTTGTTGCGCGTTATATTTTCAACTCTCTTCTCTGTGTTTGGAAATGTGATGAAACACTGTCTCTCGTGTTTGATATATTAAATTATATTACTTCCATAATTCTTACAATCTCCCGGTTGGTATTATTACGCGGAAATTGGACGCTGAACAATGTTAGAACATAAATGGTCAAAATAAAAAACCCAAGTGATCCTGATTATTTCAACCAAACGAATTAGTCAAGAAATATCACTTACTATCTTGGTCTGTTCTAACAACAATAGCAGGGTCACTGGGTGGTCCATCTCCTATCACAGTAGATGCAAACACTGTGATATCGTAATTGACGAACTCCTTTAGATTTGTCAAATTCTTTTGACGATCAGAGGAACTAGCTTGAACATTTCCATTGTGACTCTCTGTTTTTGACTGGTAGGTAATGGTGTAACCCGTGATGATACCATTCTGTTTATCAGCTTGAACTTCCACCCACTTGACTAAGATGCTGGTTGAGCTGCTGTTTTGTCCTCTCACATTTTGTGGAGCACCATCCGGTTCTGATAGAAAAGTTCGAAACAACTTTATATTGCAAATAGTGTGATTGAGCTTCAGTATTTTTTTATTGCTTCGAATAATTATTGATGACCTATTCTTTTTCACGGCTGTCATAGTTGCTCGAGAAAACGTGAATATTCTATGTGTGATATTTATAAAAAGAAATCACACAGAGACCATAATCGATGTAAAGGTTATTACTTGCAGAAGTTGGTAAAATCTATACATTTTTATTTTTATTTTACGTTTTTGCAGCTACAATTCAAGACAAAAGTCTTAGGACACTTGATAATTTTCAGTCTTCATTGCCGTCCTCCCCCTTTAACAATGTTGTCATTCGGCGTGCCTGGTTGGATGTCTACATTGTTTGGGGGCAGGGGGAATTGTGGGTGGGGGCTTTTAGATAGCATTTAGGATGATTTACATGTTACGTCATTTTCATGGTCCATACTCTCATCACCATAGTTCTCGCCCAATGAGTGTGCAAGAATTATGTTAGTGATTGTAAAATAAAAAAATACTTACTATCTTGATCTGTTCTAACAACAATAGCAGGGTCACTGGGTGGTCCATCTCCTTTCACAGTAGATGCAAGCACTGTGATATCGTAATTGACGTACTTCCTTAAATGTATCAATTCTTTTTGACGAACAGAGGAACTAGCTTGAACACTTCCATTGTGATTCTCTGTTTGTGACTGGTAGGTAATGGTGTAACCCGTGATGATACCATTCTGTTTATCAGCTGGAACTTCCTCCCAGTCGAGTAAGATGCTGGTTGAGCTGCTGTTTTGTCCTCTCACATTTTGTGGAGCACCATCCGGTTCTGATAGAAAAGTTCGAAACAACTTTATATTGCAAATAGTGTGATTGAGCTTCAGTATTTTTTTATTGCTTCGAATAATTATTGATGACCTATTCTTTTTCACGGCTGTCATAGTTGCTCGAGAAAACGTGAATATTCTATGTGTGATATTTATAAAAAGAAATCACACAGAGACCATAATCGATGTAAAGGTTATTACTTGCAGAAGTTGGTAAAATCTATACATTTTTATTTTTATTTTACGTTTTTGCAGCTACAATTCAAGACAAAAGTCTTAGGACACTTGATAATTTTCAGTCTTCATTGCCGTCCTCCCCCCTTTAACAATGTTGTCATTCGGCGTGCCTGGTTGGATGTCTACATTGTTTGGGGGCAAGGGGAATTGTGGGTGGGGGCTTTTAGATAGCATTTAGGATGATTTACATGTTACGTCATTTTCATGGTCCATACTCTCATCACCATAGTTCTCGCCCAATGAGTGTGCAAGAATTATGTTAGTGATTGTAAAATAAAAAAATACTTACTATCTTGATCTGTTCTAACAACAATAGCAGGGTCACTGGGTGGTCCATCTCCTTTCACAGTAGATGCAAGCACTGTGATATCGTAATTGACGTACTTCCTTAAATGTATCAATTCTTTTTGACGAACAGAGGAACTAGCTTGAACACTTCCATTGTGATTCTCTGTTTGTGACTGGTAGGTAATGGTGTAACCCGTGATGATACCATTCTGTTTATCAGCTGGAACTTCCTCCCAGTCGAGTAAGATGCTGGTTGAGCTGCTGTTTTGTCCTCTCACATTTTGTGGAGCACCATCAGGTTCTGATAAAGGAGTTCAAAACAACTTTTTATTGCAAATAGTGCATGAAGATATATTAATAACTTGTTCTTTTGGAATGTTGTCACAGACCTTAACTTCCCAATGTAATATGAAATTTATCAAAACAAAAAAACTGTAATTGACGACAAGGTTCAATATCAAATACAAAATCAGTTAAAACCAGTACGCCATTTTCTATTAATAAATCTTTACTTTGACTTTAATCATGTGCAGCTACATGTAGAACATAACTGTACTTCACATCAAGTCCATTGTTAAGCGTTGGTCCTAAGCGCGTTATAATATACTTCTTTGTAATATATGTAAATTAATAATACAGAAGGTAAATGTTTAACAAGCTAAAGAGTACCTTCTTCATCTGTGGTAGTATTCACTACAGAGCTCCCAGTACTTGTACCAATTATATTCCTTGCAAACACCTTAATGAAATATGTCGTCCAAGGAAAAAGATTCACAAGGGAAGCACTTGTAAGGGAGTTGGACAACACACAGGCACCATTTGATAGCGATCCTTGACACACTGTATCCCTAAAGTTCTGATTATCTACACTGATCTTCACTGTGTAGTTCAAAATTGCAGAGTTCCAATCAAAACCAGCCATCCAGGAGATATTCACCATTCGTGAGCTCTTTGAGTTAACTGTCACATTAAATGGTGGCTCTTGAACCACTGCATGAGTTAAACATTATACACTTTCAAGTAGCCAGATATACACAACTGAAGTTTATTAGCTATTGCTTTACACCGCCTACGTTGAACATATATCTTTTTCAAGACTTTCAGTGAATAAACCCAAGATATATATACCATGCCAAATTTAAGATATTCAATGGTGAAATTGTAACCCTGTTCAAGATGAAAGACCCCCCAAACCATGTCTCCATTGAGGTAAAATCCCCGGGGGGGGGGGGGTACTCCCCAAAAAATTGGGTGGGGGTGTGCCGCTGGGCTATAAATAGAGGTTATTCAGCGGAAAGTTGTGTAATACGGCTGGGTATTTTTACGAGTCAGTTTTTATTTTTTCGAGCCTTCAGGCGAGAAAAAATAAAAACTGACGAGTAAAAATGCCCAGCCGTATTACACAACTTTCCGCTGAATAAATTGTTTATTATACGACATAATTCTTTCCTAAAATATAGGCTTTCAACAGTGTTTTCCGTAGCGCGCGGTCAGGGGGACTGAGACCCGTGTAATACGGTCTCATATCTGCTCTCCTCTTTGTGCGTATTCACACTCTAAAACGTCACGTCGTATAATTAAAACCCTTACCCTGTACCTGAGAACAAAACGCTAATTTTGCGACCCTGTTCCAGACTAAATGTTGAAAAAAGATACCCTGTTCCAGGCTAAACTACTAAGTAGTACTGCGAACGTGTAGTTCTAAAGCTTCTTTAATATTCCTACGCGTTTCGTTTCGTCTGACTAACGTAGATTCCGTCCACCCTATTCCAGAGTATCAATTACCGATCTTCGTGCCAACTTCTGGGAAACTGATACCCTGTTCCAGACCAAAAAATGCCTTTTGGTATACCCTGTTCCAGAGCAAAATGCTCAAAACCATACCCTGTCCAGCGGCACGTACCTATATAGCGTATATAAGGGAGTACCCCTCCTCCCCCCCGGGGGTAAAATGAGGGAATGATCCCCGGCATTAACTGAATTACTAGACAGTCCCTCTATTTTCTGTCCTGAAATCGTTGTGCGGTCACGTTCGATCTTGAGTAATTAGGTGAGCGAAATGGGGAGAGGACAGAGTCTCAAACTACCTAATTCTACCTTTTTTTTTTAGACTGAAGCGAAACATACATCTAGAGATTCGTGAGATTCCTTAGCAGTATATCAATTCATTTTAAAATCGACTTTGTCCTCGCAGAAAAATAGAGGACTGTTTACAGTCTACTGTATTACTCACAATATACTTTCAGCGTGGCTGCAAATGAAGTGGAGCTGTCGACACTGTTAGTAGCCACACATCTGTAATGTCCTGCGTCTGATCGGTGCACATCCGTGATTGTCAAACTGTGATTGTTGTTCATTACCGACTCAGTTAGTCGTGAGTTTGCTGTTGTATTCAATCTCTCTCCATCCTTTGTCCATCTAACACTCGGTGGAGGGTTTCCTTCAACTGAACAACTAAAAACAACATCTTGTCCTTCCACTCTCGTAGCATCCTTTGGATGTTTGGAGATTTCAGGTGCAACTGGAAAAGAGAAATACAAATATAAAATATTACTACAACAAACAAAGGTAATTAAAATGCTTAAACATTGATGATGAGCTTTTTCAATTTCTTAAAATGACTTTAATAGAGGGGAGAGGGACAGACAGTAATATCCCATCACCTTTAAACTCATTTTCTCTCCTTTCTACGCCTGCCACGCAGGCTAAATAAAAACAGAAAAAGAGAATGCTCGTATTCCACGATGAAGTTCTGTAGGAAAAGAGCTGAGACCCGCACAACAACAATATCTTCCAAGATCACAAGCATTTATATTTTCACTTGTTCAAGAAACAAATTACTAGTAAAAAGATCTCAAATCAGCCGAGCAAATGGGATATTAAAAGTTGCTGAATCAGATTCACAGCTCATGTTCAGTCTAGTACAGTCTACAGCGGGGGCAGCTGTAGTGAGAACTATTCCTGTCGGACGAGGTCCATAGATTTAGCGCGCTGTAAAGGATGTTGTTGTTATTGTTGGTTGGGTGTAGCGTTTGCTGTGGCTAAACAGTCCGATTTGAGATTTGCAAATACGGCCACAGTTCTGACAGGTGAACTGTGCCTCGTGTAAAGTTGTTGAGAGCTCGCATTACTGGCCTTCCTCTTCGCTCTTTTCACCTCCGCTCCGGTTGTTAAAGGGACGCTATTCACTAGATAATGATTATCTAGACTTGCTTCAAGTCATTCGTTTCAATTTTATAACCAACATTTTTTATTCTCTCTGAGCGAGCACAATAGTTTATCGGGGCAGAAAAAGGCTGTTTTATCTCGGTTTACGCAAGCGCGGCACGCGAGGCTAATTGCATTTCATGCGAGAAGCGCGAGAGAAAATGGCTTGGAAATGGGCGTCGCGCTCGTGAGGGTTTTTGCCGATCGTGCGTCTGACACGCAGTATATTAAATCTGCGCGCCTACACATAAAAACGAACGACTTTTAGCAAGTCTTTGATTTATCCGATGGATGTCATCTTTTGAATAACCTGGCCCAGAGCTGGTCCATATTTATACACTTCTGGTTATACTGTGCACTTGATGGAAGGTTGTTTATCACTAACGTCCAGTTTAATGATAAATCATAATTCCTGGGCTCTAATTTGATGTTATTTGCTATACTTTTGAGCAAGTGAGATGAGAAGTCATAATCAGATCAGAAATTCCCGAATCTTTTCAATCCTGGTAAAATTCCACAAAGTTCGTAAGCCTTAAAATAAAAAAATATTCTCATTTTATCTCATCTTTACCTACCGTAACAAACACCACCAGCATCTGTTCAAACTTACCATACTAATATTCGATCAGGCTAATTAATTCAATAAACTAATTACCAGTACCAATCCCATTCTATAGTCACTCAGACTCAGATTCAATGCTGTGTACTAAGCCCAACCAAGCATTGGCACGGAAATCACTGTACTTACATTGAACATCCAGTGTAGCAGGATTGGAGGTATCATTTCCAAGACTGTTGCTCGCCACACATCGATATTCTCCGCTGTCTGTCCTGCTCACATTAGTTATAGTCAACTGCTTTCTGTCTGCTGAAAAAACTGATCCTGGAATTGTCACTTGTATCTACAGGAGATCCATTTCTGGTCCATGATATTGTCGGTGCTGGGAATCCTTCAGCGTTACAAGATAAAATCACGCTATCTCCTTCTGGTTTCGCTTCACTCCGTGGATCAGCAGTGATGTTAGGTTGATCTGTAATAATAAAATAATATATTAGGCAAAAGCTGTAGAGTGAACTTCACGCTCGCTCGCGAGAGGAATGGAACGCCTGTGGACTAGGCTGAGATTGAATATTCACTACACCTTTTTGACATCGGATTTTTACAGATACAATTTATTTCGCGTCATGTTTTCACGACATTCAAAATACCCTATAATACAGTCGAACCTCCCGTAAGCGGACACCCTCGGGACCAGAAAAAGTGCCCGAGAGGTGTATAGGAGGTTAAAAATGTAGTGTTTGTATGTAGCTGGCTACATATGACTAAGTGTCCGCTTACGAGAGGTGTCCACCTACGGGAGGTGTGTACAATGAAATGACTCAAAACGTCTTCCACGACATGATGAATTTTCTTTCCTCATCACCCTAAGCACGCATGCGTACTCCACCACAAACTCACGAAGACAAATAACTGATCTCGTACTCAGAGCCCGCGTTTTCCTAGCCCAGCGGTCGTTGCCCGTTTCGCTGGATAAGGGTAAGGCGGGCTCTGGGTACGAGATTGAATAATAAAAAACCTCGTGTAAATCTGTTTTGTTTGCTTTTCGTACTTACACTGTACCGAAATCTCCACCAGACTGTTAGCGCTCTGTCTGCTGCTGCTGATTATAGTTAACGTATATGTTGCACTGTCTGTTCTTTTCACTCCGAGGAACGTGATCGATGTATATGAATCTGTTACATTCACTAGTAAGCGACCAACGTACGCAGGAGCTATATATGGTACAATGTCGGTAGGTGCTTTGTCTACTAATATGCCAGAATTTCTTGAAAATATCAGCTGACGGAATGATCCAGTTCCAAAGTTGTATGTCCATTCCAGAGTACTATTGTGGCCTTCCACAGCAAGGAATGTGCTTGGAGGCTCTGCTGTAAATACTGGCGCATCATTGCCTGATGAGAAACGACAACGACAAACTCATTGGGCTTGCATGATTACGGATATGTCAAGGTGTTATACAAATACTCCTTAACTATTGTAGATATACGTGTCTCGCATAACCTCGCGAAAGTAAGGTGTGGGGAGCATTTTTAGGGGGAAGGGTAGAGGTTTTCTGTTCTGCTGACAGTCCGCGTGTATAATTTTATCTGGCTGGTGAATTTGTAACATTGTAGCTAGCAAAGTCACGCGATGCGGACCACTGAGGAAGCGCTCCATTTGTTTATTCAGCGTAGAAGAATCGATCAGGTGATTTGTAACGGTAAATTAACTTGATTTAGATTGGCGATTATTGAGATTATTTCAAAACTGTATTGTTGTAGCTTGCTTTCCCCGACTTCAATTCTCAGGCCCGACAAGCTGATTATTTTCAATCGACGATAAAGTTAGTTTGTCGCTATTCCCAGTAGCTATGTTATAAACGAATTGAAGGTGCGCATTTATAGAGAATGGATGTTATTGGAAAGGGTAGGGTTAGGGATGTTATTGGAAATCATGATTTTATTTTTGTACATGATACAAACACATGAATAAAAAGACGGGTTTGGAGGAGGTAAGGCAAAATTATTTTCAAAGCGAAGTTTAGGGGAAGTTTACAACTTTATATAGTTTACAGAACAATAAGCGACGTAAACAAACTGTGGCCTACCGCAGCTTACCGGTACTTTGAAGAAAATATTATGACCTTCGGTCACCGCGTTCTTCGCAATGAAGAGTGGAATAATTTTCTCATAAAACTAAGCGGCCAAAGGGGTTTGCTTTACAGTCCGGCTTGGCGAATAGTTTTTTTCCCAGCGTGATGTTACAGAATGTTTTAATAAAGCGGTTTTCTGCTTTCCAACGTGGTTTGCGTTCGAATACTTCGGCCTGGAACTAGAGAAATACCTTTCATTCGACCGACACACTCTCTGAATCTCGTACTGTAAGCTACGGCTCATCGGTTTCAATTTTGTTTAGTTATTCGCTTTGATTGGCATCGGTGGTTCCGATTTCTCCTTTGTCACATCTTACACCTTACACCACAAACTTCAGCTCTCAATGTGTTTTTTCTTGCAGCCACTGCGGCTGCAGCAAAACACAAAAATAGTTAATTTAGCATTTATGGCGTTTGGGTCAAACAATACGACAAACGTAACAAAGCCAGAATTCAATATTCCCTGTAAGCATTAAGTCATGAATAAAGATGTAGTAATGTTTAACAGTGTGTATCGGTAACACTCATCTTCTGTATCTTGACTCCTAATATTGGTTCTACTGTAGGTTAATGATTTGACGATCAAAGATGTACGACTACTGCACAGGCCTAGGATTATCTTATTATATCAAAGCGTTCAACTCAGTGAGCTTTAAACTGACATCGGCTTTTTCATTTAAAGTTACCGTTACCGACCTGGTGCCAGTTTGCTCCGACATTACTCAATGCAATGCAATGTTTGAAATCAGCGTGGAGAAGAAATTCGTTGCGCTTTTCTGTTCATTGTAGTTGTAATACAAACTAATTCAACTAAAACTGCGAAGAAAAGTACAAACACCTGTGGCCTCTCATTCCTAAATGTAGGGTTGATTCACTCTCTCCTTTTCCAAATTGTACCCGGAAGTCGTGACAACTCAGGAGTAAATTAAGCTAAAGTACGAAGTATATCAACCGATCTTAGATCACAAGTTACTTGGAATCTAATCTTGAGAAATCTCGATTGATAAAACACCATGATCGTATAGGAATGAAATAGAGGGATTGTCATATGAAAGTCATACACTTTATATCTCTCTCACCCCGGGTGAGAGAGATATAAAAATGTTCTGAGAGCAGCGTATGCACTGACTAAGACAACTAACCTGCCTGAATGAAAGGTACAGCGAGTAATAGCAGTAAAAATCTTTTAACAACCATTCTAAGACCTGAATGGGCAGACTTCTTCTCTCAGATGTACATCAGGTTTGGCACTTCGCGACGGCAGAAAATTGATCATGCATGATTATCCAGTTATATGCAAATTACCAACATTTCGACACACAACTGAGTAACGCTTACACCGCTATTATTGCTTGACAATATTTCGTGACGTCATTGTATGTACATTCTGCTGGTGTAAAACACGTTGTTCGCCTTAAAGTTGGGATAGAGGTATGTAAGATTCAGTAATAAGTTGCTATCATCTTTCTTAAGTTTTGCCGATTGTCTATCTGCCTCAAAATTTGGTATATTTTCACGGACGATCGACTTCTGCATGTTGTTTTTTGTTATGCTCAACGACTTCCATTCATTGTAACTCCGACTTTGTATAGGATAGCTGTTTACATGTTGAAACGTCATTAAAGTTTGCCTGATTATTACCCGTCGTGATATTTGATGGCTCTGATTCAGTCTGAAAACTACTATCGCCGCTACAAAATTTCCGAGTTTGCCTTCTGCCTCTGTTTCAAAACGAGTCTAGGTGCGCGAAACAAGTACAAATAAAACGGGAACAAGATCCGGGTCCGCCATCCATTCTCGTCCCCAGAGTCGCTTATTTATTTTTTTTTTCGCCGTTCACGTGACCAAAAGAAACGGAGGCCGAGAATATTCGCCATCTTACAAATCTGAAAAACTGCACATGCGCATAAGTAACAGGAACCGGAAATAATACTTGGCACACTACGTTTTCACGTTCGATTTATCGTACCAAGTGGGAGACCGGGAGTAACGGTCCGTATGTTGGAGACCAAGTATTGCATTATGCAGGAACGTTCGGCAGATTACTTCACGTAAAAAAAAGCATCAAAACCTACACTTTGTTTTCACCAAAAATACTCTCCCTAATTACTCCAAATTTTTATGACTAAATTTTACTAGATTAACTTTTCGTTCTGATTGAGCCAATAACAACTAACTCTCAGCAAATACTAATTTTTATTTTCCTTTTCCTACTCATAACAACCACCCACTCATACACTGTCTGCCTCCACTATTATCCATTGATACAATTATCAATGTTATTTGGGAACCCTCTTTACAGGGATCCCCAACAGTGCCACAAAAATTGCTAGTGAAACCACCAATATTTAATGTTAAATAACAACGCCTAAATCCATATGGAAGCTTTTGAGCGTACTGTCCTTACTGCTATCTAAGAAGGCGGTTTTTTGTACTTATAAGCATACTTATAAGACACAACCGTGCAAAATCTTACATACATAAATACATCATTAATCACCTTACATTATTGCTGTACCTATACAAGATCTACATTATTTAATTAAGTTTTTCGATACGATATTTATAATTAAGCTTATTTAAGAATTTTCTTAAGTCTACCTCTTCAGTTTAAATTACACTTTTGATTATACAGATAATATTTGGCATACAACAATAATTAAGTTTCTTAATAATTTTACAGGACTGAGGTCCCATGGATGGAATTATGCCAAACACCATTTCAGAATCACTTAATGTGATGGAGGTGGCATTATCTTTATTAAAAGCCGCCAAAACACTCTCGAAGAATGACGTAGCATAATGGCAACCACTGAAAGTGTGGCCAATAGAGTCAACTTGACCGCAATAATTGCAGTTGGGACTATTCTCAATTCCATAATAATACAATTATTTTTTGTAGTTGAAGAAATAATTTCAGTCGGAATTACCAGTATTGAGGTGGAATATATTTTAAGTGGGAGATACCTAAACATTTTGATATTAAACACCTTCCGAATAAGCTAAGATTTCGAGATCTCCAAACATCAAGGGTTGTATTTAAGTTTTTGGAGCTTTAATGTTAAATAACAACACATAGCTTTTTTTATCTCTATTTGTCACGTTATCGTCTATTGTTATCCTAATGAGAAATGTTTCCTCGTGACAGACGATCTTATTTTCACCGGAGTCAAGCACTAGGACGTCTAAGATGGTTTTAATATAATCATCAGAGTCGTAAGACTATGATTGGTTTGTATACTTTTTCTTTTGTATATGTTTACCATACCATTGTATTTTGCACGTTATCTTTACTAGTTGACCATTAACTCGTCATATGTATTTACAATTCAAATTTTAGGAGTCGTTATTTTCTTTCATTATAGCCCTGGCCCTGAGGAAGACTAGTTATCGGCCAATAAATCTGCCCTTTTGCCGTAGTGCCAGCCTTGCAATCAGTTTGCTGTGAATGTTTATTTATTTTTTAGTCATCTTCTTACCCCGGGGTACTCTCTTATATAAGCTATAGGTATGTGTCACCCCAAAGGGTATGGCTTTTTTCAAAAGAACCACGAGAGGGTCTCTTTCATCGGGCTTTTCATCTTTAGACGAAAAAGAGAGAAAGATAAATCATTGGACATTTTAGAGATCAGATCTGAAAATTGGTATGGCTTTTGACCTATTTTGGTCTGAAATTGGGTTAGGATTTGGCGAACCTGGCAGCACACCTACACAACAAATCCTAAGGAGTACCCCCTTGGTCTTCGTAACCATTTCATTGACTTAATGAGGCAGACTACTGTTTATGAAGCTGAACCTGCAGTTGGCTTAACAAACCCTTCATAATGAACTTCACGGTTCAAATTTAATGGTTGGTAATGGATTCCTTGATCAATCTCTTGATAAATATCCTTCTGCTTTGGTTCAACGTCATCATAATTAGTAACCTGGCCATCAACTGCTTCATAAGTAGCCTGGCGTTCAGTTGTTGGTTCAGTGTAATAAGGGAGATTTGTGTTGTCATAGTAACTTGGATCTGTGGATGGGTTGGAATATGCTGATTGGCTTGTTGCAAGATTCACGGAAGCAGACATCTCAACAATTTCCTGCGTAGAGCAATGTCGCGAATTCCTTGAGCTTGTCTCCGTCTCTGTTAAAATATGAAAGGACCAAAAAAGGAAAGAGAGTTTTTTTTGTCTTATGTCTAATGTGAGTTATACGTGTTTGCCTTGGAACTTATAGGTTATTCCTTTTTAGTATATACCACACAAGTGACGCTCTGATTGGCTACAGAAACTCCGCATATTCTTTGCTATTCACCTCCGAGTAAAAACAAAATGGCTTCCCACGAGTTTTTGCCCAATTTGAAATAAAACAAATAAATTAACTTGTGTGGTATATTCTAAAACAATTATTCACCTCAGTTTGGATAATTGTTGATTATCTACAGTTGCTCAGGCCCAAGCTAATATAAAAATTATATTGTTGATGATTGCTTTTATTAGGAAATTAATAGGAATTGAACAAAGAAAACTCTTTTTGCGACGACAGCATAACAACAATTTGATTATCATACCTCTACGACCAAGGAGTAACTACTTGAAATCTTGTAAAGGATCGACTAACTGTCGTTCAAAATCTAAATTTCCCATACACGGCGTCATAGGATTCAAAATTTCGGATCAAAATAGAACAAATTAGTAAAAGCCGCACTCGGGCCAAACTGTCCCACACTGTCGGAGCTTATCCTGGTTTCTGTAGCATGAAGCCGACGAGGAGTACTGCTACTCCACCTGGATGGGATGCCAGTCCATCGCAGGTTACTCCGCAGCATTTTGTCGCTGTGATAGTAGAGTGTCTTTCCCAAGAGCACAACACCCTTTATTAAGGACGCGAAAATCAGCGTTAATTAGCTGGAGCGTTAATTTCCTATAATAATATAAAACCTACCATTATGATGAAATCGACGCCATACTGTAACCGCACCAACCACGATGATCAGAAGTAGTAGCCCCGCTACCACTACAGATAATACCACGATAACTGTCGGGAACTTGTCTTCGATCGGCTTCGCGATCGCGACCTTCATGGTAGTAAATTTACTGAATCCCTCGTTTTCATAATCACCGTTTTTGTCAAAAGACCGCTGAAAGACAGCGTAATTGGTGTTATCGTCAAGCTTTCCATTAAGATACTTGTTGAAAACTAAAATCAAGAAAAAAATGACACACAAAAATAAGATTTAGATTGCAAGCGATTCATGACTTACTGGGAGGTGGCCGAAGACAGGGCGGGAAGACAGAGCGGGAAGCGGGATTCAGAGCCACCTTATCTATTATATGCGCATCATATTCAACTCACGTGATGTTTCTCTGCGCTTTCTTCTAGCTTCGTAAGACCTTGAGTAGTACTTCCCATCTCCAACAGGAAATTTCGTTCTTTGTGAGTTTTCGTTGGCAAACTCAGCCGTAATATAAGGCTTCCCTTCTACTTTGTCCTCGTAAGCTCGCGTGACTTTAACATATTTCCCATCTGATGACTTGTCTGGGTTTTGTCCATCTAGTAATGGTATGACGATTATCTGGTAAAACCTAAAATAAATATAATGTTCCAAAATATTTCAATTAAGGTGGCTCCATTGGGTTTTCATATCTGGTGAGGCGCGCGCGTGAGTTATATTTTGAAAGCTGGTTTTCACGTTCTTTTTTACTACCAGTTCACCCAAACCTTCCAGAATGTAATAAGTAATGATGAAATATTGTTCGACAACCATCCCTGATAACATATTGACTTTAGGTCTTGAATTAAAACTGTCCAAACAAAGGAGTTTGTCAATGCTTACGAAGCTTTAATTGTAAATTTCTTCAATTTCCTTCGGTGAAAGTTTCTACAATTTTCACAATATATAAAGTCTGCCCAGATAATAATTTTAATGAGGAAAAAAATTGGGGTTGTCAAGGCAGCTCCTTCGCTTTTTACAAAATTGTGTTTTTTGCCTTTGCGTAAAAACGGGTCTTATAAATTTTCCTCAAAAACGGGCACCAAGTAAAGCAAACTAAGCATAACCTTTCCGCTAAGTTTTACGAACTTTCACCGAAGGAAACTCGAGAAAACAAAGACGAAAGTTTATCATTTTGCCCTACAAATACGTCATAAAATAGGAACTCGTCAAGATCGCTATTTGAGCATGCGTGAACTTTCGATCGATGAGGTTTGTTTACCCGGCGTTTTATGCAATTCCTTGGACGAAATTTACAAATTCGTCATCTTTGGAAGTTCAAACAGCAATATCTCGGCTTAAACATAAGTTATAAATGAATGTTTACTTTGAAATGCTTGACATAGCTGCAAAAACTCGAGCCATGCAGTTCACTTGTTCACATTTTTTGCGTAAGCTCGCGTCAGCTCGCGCGCGCTTATTGGCAAAAGCTTGCGTAGCCAGCGCGCGCGCGCTCATACTCTATGCAGCCACCTTAAGAGATTAGCAGAAAACAACTTTTCCCTCGAGAATACCAATTTAACATATACTTTTTAACAAAAAAATGTTTGTCACTTGAAAAGAATGGTTCTTCAGTGTGGGGTAGCAAATGGAGGATACAAACGGTGCATGGTAGTCTCGTTCCCAAACCTCTTCCTAAGGAAGATATATGGGAACGAGATAAGGTGCATGGATCATTTTTCTCAAAATATTACACCAGTAGTTTTGTAACAACCTTTCTCGAAACAGCTGATCACGTGATGCACCCCTGTTTTCAGGGCAACAGGTAACATGCATTTCTGATTGGTCCAAGTGGAACATGCATATGCAAGGTTATCTCAACCATATTCTCAGCGCCAACCGACAACACGAGGAAAGTTTTTAAATTATTTGCCTCTGAAGAAATCCCACAACCTCAATGCAGCTAAGTACAATCGGCATTACAGGGAACCAACTGAAAAACTTTATAAACTGACCTGACTGGTTTCCCATTACTTAACGTTTGCTTGTTTACAAAGTTGATCGACACTTCTGTTGTCCCAATGTCATCATCAGAAAGCGGCGGAAGCGTGGGCGGGTCTGAAACAAACAAATACACGGGCCTGCTATTTAGTAAGCTGGTGTCTTGGGAGTAGCTGACATTCTAGAGTTGGCCTTTCGTCGGAGGCGAGCACTATTAAGGGGGAGTTACACCTGAATACAATGTTTTTCATACATTTTAGCACTATTCTCGCATTATCTCTTTGAGATTTCATGAAATTTAAAAACGCAATCATAGGTTCATAGTGAAAGGTCCCGCGGAGTTTTAAGAATTTTTTGAGGATTTTTAAGATGTTTGTGAAGGAGGAGAAAGGGATGGGGAATAGTGGATTTGTTATTAATCGGGAAAAAATGAAGATTTAATGGAGATTTAAAATTAGAATGTTTGGTTAATAACACCCAAATAGTCTAGCCCAACGCGAAAGTTCTCTCGTGTTGGGGCAACTGTCTGTTGGTGTTTTTTTTTACCAATTTAATCCTTCCTCAACTCTTATCCAATTTAATAAAAATCCATCTATAACTCCCCCTTAAGGCAATTAACGTGTCTATCCCTCTGAGTGAAAAGCTTTGAAATATGGTTTCCAGTTTTAAATCGATGTACTCTGCGCCAACAGAATGGCCATGTTGCAATGTTGAGAGTGACGACTCCCGAAGTTTGTAAGGAAACGAATTAAGCTTCATTTGTACCATTTTGGGGAAAGATAAGCCAGTTAATTGAATTATTGAGGATCGTTTAGGGACTACATAGCCCATTGAAAGCTGTGTCGATTTTGTACGGACAAAGTCATACCAGAACTAGCAATCGTCTTGGTAATTATTCTGTATGCATCATGTTAATCGAAATAATGAAATGAAATAATCAACATTGATGCGAACGCTTCCATAGCTACTGGTTTTGTTATTTAAATTTGCCAACCAGTTAAAAAAAACTAGAAAGAGTTTTTCTATATTACAGACGGTTTTTAATATTTTCCTCACCTTCAGTTGTGGCAGTTTTAGGATCGCTTAGTGGACCATTACCCTTCACAGTTGCAGCCAAAACTTGAATTGTATATGTAGTAGACTGCTTCAGCCCATTTATAATTGCGAGTAAAGCAGATGGTGGTACGTTCATTTCGCGTTCTTCTATCTCGTCCGTGTACTTTATGACATATTTGGTAATATAACCATGTCTGTTCTGTGGAGGAACCGGCTCCCATTCCACCTCGATACTAGTGCTGTTCAGTGTCTTTACAACGGTTAATGAAGGAGCCGCGGAAGTTCTACAACATACAGCAATTTGAGATTTTGTAAATAACTAGAAGTTTGTTTGATACCATTTACAGGGTTCCAGATAAGTTTTAAAGGCAAGGTGTAAAAGACGAATTGCAACAGGTCAATAGATATGGGTCTTCCCAAATCCATTAATTTGTCGGGTCAGGTAGCCGTCCTTGTTTTAAGTTTTTCACCTGAGACCTCCGTCTTATCTGGAACACTACATTTGACCGACAACTGTTCTTTGAGGTGCTTTATAACGTTAAGGGATATCATTACGTGTTGCTTTGGTAGAATCGTCTCTCCTGGGTCCCCTCTTATTTAACAAAGAGAATCAAGAGAAAGGGACATGCCTTTTGATATGTAAAAGTGTCTGTTTTGGTCAAAAATATATCAAAAAGAGAAATTTCCACCGAATAGTTCTGTAAAACAATTCCAATGACGGGAAGGTCTAAAGTATTGTTCTCTACAAAGGCTAGTGAAGTTAACAACCTAAAGAAAGCCTGAAAAAAATTCAGGCATGAACGGGACTGTTAAAATTGTTATGTTTTTACTTACTGTCTTGATCCGTGCTGACAACTATAGGATCACTGGGCGGTCCATCACCTTGATAGTAGCAGCTAATACCCTAATGTTGTATACTGAGAACTTGTCAAGACCCTCCAGCTCAGCTCTTTGATCGTAACTATTTTTGTCTTGTCGGTGCCTCCTGGTACCTTTTTGTAGATGACCGTATATTGAATTATATGACCATGCTGTTTGTCTGCTGGCACTTCACCCCACGTGACTAAAATACTGGTTGAGGTAAGGTTATGTCCTTTCAAATCCTGAGGGGCAGTACCAGGCTCTGAGCAAAGAAGAGGAAACTTAGAAAACAAAAGTAGCTTGCGACCTCACCAAATAGGGCGAAATATCTCTTTAAAATTTAGTCTAGAAAACTTATAGACTAGTAGCTATGGTGAATTTCAGAGGAATACGTTGAATATTGACGAGATACTATTTCCTTTTAAAAACCTCAAGTATGGCTGGGTACCCAGTGCTCCTTTCAAACTTGGCACGATAACTAAATTTTGCATAGTTATGATTTCCTTTTTTATTAACTCGTGAATGCGAAAGCTATGAACAAGTTATAGCCATATCAAACTTTGGGTTAGGATTTGGGTAGACAATAAGTCAAATTTTCGCTCCTTTTATGGGCTTTTTTATTGTTTGAGGGAAAGGGGCTCTATTGTTCGTAAAACAAAGGTTAGGAATTACCGACGCTTTCCGGATTACCCGAGCGCGAAATTCACAAATCTTCGGAAGAGATGAGTGTTACAAACCCAGCCTTAAGGGAGTAAGGTGTGTAATTAATTGCTTAAATACTCCCTTTAAAGTCACACACATAAAAAGTACCTTCTTCATCTGTGGTAGCATTCACTACAGAGCTCCCAGTACTTGTACCAATTGTATTCCTTGCAAACACCTTAATGTAATATGTCGTCCAAGGAGAAAGGTTTCCAAGAGAAGCACTCAAGGAGCGCACGCAGGTTCTATCTGATAGTGATCCTTGACACACTGTAACCCTAAAGTTCTGCTTATCTTCACTGATCTTCACTGTGTAGTTCAGAATTACAGAGTTCCCATCAGAACCAGCCATCCAGGAGATATTCACCACTCGTGAGCTCTTTGAGTCAACGTTTACATTGAATGGTGGGTCCGGAATTCGAACCACTGCCAGAGTTAAACATTATACACTTTCAAATAACCAGATATACACAACTGAAGTTTATTAGCCATTGCTTGGGGTAGCTGAAATAATATGAATGAATTCTCCTAAACTCCTTCAGACAAATAACCCCAGTAAATCAAAAGGCCCTTTGTGCTATTGTAACAGGGTCTTTTTGGGAATTTAACTCCATGGTTGAGCGGGAGGTGCCCTGCTACTCTCCGGGATCTTTATATCAAGTGGACCAAAACATCATCAAGGAACATGATGCATGTTTAATGGTGATCTTGACTCACTCAAGTACAGGCAGAACTCAAAACTATTACTAAAAGTAAAATTGTCTTAAACATGTTGTAGCCAATAGTACTTCACTCAGTTTGAATTGCGTACGGTAAGCAAATAGAGGAAATTCTAAGGAGATTACTTTTCACGCCCATAGAACCAACAGCTTATTCAAAGGCTTTGTTCTAAGAACAGGTGCAGAACACCTATACAATTTTTACTATTAAAGAAGATTGCGCTGTTTCAGTGAAATGAACGGAAATCTACTTTTTACCGAAAAATGTTCCGTAACACTATCTCGTTTAACAGAGTTACAGTTGATGAAACGAACGATGAACGCTGCATGAAATATGAACTTTGATTTTGTTTATGCGTGCACTGTAGATTCATGGCATTATTTATTTTCCAATACGGCCACCCATCAATGATGAGGATTTTGGCCAGGTGGTCAGCAGCTAGGGTTGTTAACAGCTAAGAAATGTGAAGTTTAAATGTTTCTGGATTCCCATAGGCCTGAATAAACACATGTTCTGCGAGAGAGTTTCATTGATTGACAGTTCTAGGGTAAAATGATAGTCTATTTGACTCGGTTTTACAGCTTATTGTATTAAAAGTATGCTCTTTAGTGTGTCTGGTTTCCATAGCTGTCTTTAACAACTTTCCATCTGGATTCACTGCAACATGGCCGTTTACAATTTTACAGATAAGGACAAGAGGAGCAACAGCGCTCCTTTGCTCGAGAGATCTCCATCCGAGCTCTTGGAGCATATCTGTTACCGCTTGCCAGAGGGTGGTACATTTGCGTTGTTACGGGACAGTAGGCAGGTAGAACTGTATATAGAGGTTATTCAGCGGAAAGTTGTGTAATACGGCTGGGTATTTTTACGAGTCAGTTTTTATTTTTTCGAGCCTTTATTTGCTCTCGTCTTTGTGCGTATTCGCACTCTAAAATGCTATGTCGTATAATAAAGTGCCGTATCATTAACACTGTATATGTAATCCCTTGGAGTTACGTCAAGCTCTCGTAGGCGACCAACTTAATATGTTTTAAGTGGATGGTCGCTTAGAGAATTCATTCTCGTATGGTAAGCGACCAGGGCCGGGTTGTTCAAAGGACGATAAAGCTAATCCAGGATTAGCGCGAATTTCGATTTCAGTTTTGTAACTCAAGTTTTCACTGAGGTTTTCTGTTTATATTTTTTGTCTTTCTGTTTTGACTTTGACTAATCTTAAACTTTACAAAACATTAGCAGAGAAAACAATTTAAGAGAAATTAAAAGCTTGATTAACTTTTAATCCTGGATTAGCTTTAATCGGCTTTCGAACAACCGGGCCCAGGTATATTGTTACGTCCACTTTTTCCAAGTCCCCGAGAGCTTTAAGTGTAAGGGCGTAAGTATGCCTCAATTATGCAAAGGGTATACCTGACATGATTAGCGCTCAATACCAGAAAGCAGCCGTGGACAGCTGTTTCGTCCTTGTTGGGACTCGTCAGCACGGCGTAGCTCACCCAATGAGAATCAGTGACACTTCACCTATCTCAAATATGCTGCTAGTCATTCTAGAATTGAGCAGGAGCGGAGTTTGAATACTCAATCACGCCACACATCACGTGTCTGGCAAGTGGCCACAAATCGATCTGATCTAAACTAATACATGCCAGTGCTGTGGCAGAGCAAACACGGAGAATGGCCAAACCATCCTCTCCTAATATAAATAATCTTAAACCTCGCTTTGCGAGGAACAAATTTGTACTAAAATCAATATTACTGGTATAGTAAAACACACCTTGAATAACAATTGATGTTGTATCTGATGAATTACCAACATCATTTATAACAAGGCAGGTGTAATTCCCAGCATCCTCTGATATAGTTGCAGTGATGATTGACAGCTGTACTTGGTTTTCATTGTGATGTGGAATAGTAACTCGTGAGTCATTAATCACCACACTAGTATTTCTTGCTATCACAGTTCCATCTTTTATCCACCGCACTTCAGACACTGGTGGAAAAGCGTTATACTGACATGTCAGCAGTATTTCATTGCCTACAGCGACAAACTGTTTTGATCACCAACAATTGCCACTGCTGGTACAACTGCAATTATAACATTTTTGGAGTTAGTCATAAATGTTTAGAACTGTTCTACTTTAAAATACATAAATGATAATTCCTCGCGAAGCGAGGCCGAAGGCCTCGCGTAGCGGGGTTTATAATTCTGTCCCCCAAGAGCTCACGCGAGAGCAATTCTCGTGTGGCCTTTACGATCATAAATGTTTGTGGAGTTGGGGGATGTCATGACGTCACACGGCGCGCTCGTGGCCTAATGGCTTAAGGCGCTAACTTTTAAATCTGATCTTCGGGAGTGAGGCGTGAGTTCAAATCCAAAATGTTTTTTTGTTTTTTTTTTTTCGGTTCGAATCCAGGCCGTTCTTTTAATAACATTGACTTCGACGTAATCTTTGTACACGTAAATGTAGAAACAGGAACGGCTGCTGAAGAATAACAATTTTTACTCCAAGTTTCAAGTTTATCGAACGAATTTATATACGGGTCATTTGTGAAAAAAACCCGGCTTTATTAAATCCGTTATCAACAACAGGAAAAGGAAAGACGACTCAGGAATGTCTCAAAGTACGATCAACATATGGCTTAGTTTTCATTGTAGACGTGAAGACTTGTGTCTGAAAATAATTCGCCGATCCGATATTGCGAAGAAGATTTTACCTACAAAAGCGAGGTGGTTTCAGATCATTCGGACGGAAAAGTGGGGAAAACAGTACAAGAGCGCTACAATTTATTACAGATGTCGGGAGACGAGCGAACTCCAATCGAAACCAAAACCCCGTGGCATAGCAAAAACACCGCGTTCGTCCGGCGATTCTCAGAAACCTTGCACCGATTCTTGGAAACCTTGCAGATCAAATCGCAGCGTGCCCGTTACTAGGCAACAAAAGCTTCGCGAGGACCTGCGAGTCACGTATTACTAGTTATTATGTACATGTATAAATAATCTTTTATATTTATTATTTATTTTCTTTCCAATCCTTGGATATCCTTAACTCTAGTTAGGCCGTGGTGGGAGAAACTGTCTTTGCAGATTCCAAACTTTTATAACTTCAAATGTACATGTTCTCCAAATATTGCTAAATTAATGTGAACTAAAACATTAATTCCATGGCAATGGAACTTAAAAAAAAAACATGTACCCTTTTTAGCGAAGAATGAGGTGATCGTTATGGTTTGGGAAAATTTGTTAGTTTATAGGAGTTTATAGGTGTAAACTTTTCTTGGTAATTCCGCTGACCAGCGCATAATGCCTGGGAAATCACAACACTAAACAACACTGCGGGCGCAATATTTGGTAGTTATTGGGGGTCGGGTGGGTCGGGGTAGTAGCCCGATCGCACAGGAAAACAAAATGGCGGATTGCTTACGATTTTTCAGGACGGTATTTCTCTGAATTTTCTCGTCTTACACATTTAAAAGATAGATCTTTTAGGAGTTCCGATGCCAACAAACGCATACACTCTGCAATTCTTTCGTTCCTCGGTTTGAGAAATGTTTCTTTCACGAATTTACATCGTGTTTCTTTATACAACTTCATTGAAGCACCGGAACAGGACGGTTCCAGCAGGGAATATTTTAGGCAAACTACGCACATTGCCGCGTTCAACTGATCTTTGGTAAGTACGGTAAATGTTATTTCTAAGTTTGATTTATAACAAAAATTAAAACTGAACTAATCTTTTGATTCCAATTCCAATATAAAAAGTATTTAAACTTTTGTAATTTGGCATTCGAAGGTGTACAATTCGATCGATCGATCATCGATCGATAGGCTTTGAACCGAAAACAAATAAAATGTAATGTATTTGAATAAGCTTAAATATTTGGCTGCACCTTTATGCTTGTTATTGTGTAGACCTTAAGTTTATCCATAGCTTATTTTCCGTGTAGAAAAGCAGGCTTCATGAGGCTTGTGTTTATAATAGCACATATTATTATAAATTTCTCTGATGGATTTTTCTACTATAGTTGTATTAAGTTATATTGTATGAATAAAGTCCCTATCTAAATCAGTCTATAAACACAAAACATTCATTACCTCTATTACACATACTTATGAATTGTAGATAATATTAATTTTGCACTAAGACGCCTACATGCACCTTCACATCTAAAGCCTGGTTTTACTTGGCACACAAGTGCAAGTGTCCAATAGTCCATTTTACAGTTGTGTGCTTAGAATCCAGGCCTTTGAACAGAAGTGAGGCTGGAGGTGACTTTGTTGTGATACAAACCGTCTTCTTTTCAAATGTAAATTATTCTGTTCTTATGCACCCCTAACCTCGCTTTCATACAGAGGCTTGGTTACATTTCACAGAACTGTAAAATGGTCTATTACATGTAAACTGAGAAGCACAAGGATGAAAACATTTTGATTGTTCTACTTGCTCTTGCATTTCAAATCGGATCAAACTCCCCCACCTTTGACAAATTATATGGTGTGCGACAAATGCAGACTGCAGACTAAATTATATCCCTATAAGTATACTTAATTATTATTATTACTTGGTTGTGTATTTATGAATCATTGATTGAAAAGTCAAATTCCAGAGGGTGGGAACAGCAATGGAGGTCAAATGCCCCTTATATGCCCAGCCATCCCCTCCCCTTCATTAATAGGTTCAAACATGAATACCAGAGTCAAACCAGAAATTGAAAATAATACTAATCAATAATTATTTCAAAGCTATTGTGTTTTTGGTATGCAATAGTGGAACCTACAGACACATTGGAGCTTCAAAATAATTCTATTTTGTCAGATTTAAGCTGTTTCCTAATATATACAGTGGAATCCCCATTTATCAAGCCTCCAATTCAAGGGTTTTCACTGGGAAGGGCCAACAACTGCATTCAATGAATGTCATTAATATCAATTACATTCTGAGCTGGCTCATAAGAGCCTTTGATTTATAAGAACGTTGAGGCTGAGATTGACCAAAATTTTAAGAACATAGCCAGGTTGAGTCTTAGCTAAGAACTTTTTTATTCACTTGTTTCTTGCATCGAGTTCTAAATACAATATTCCAGTATCCTTTCAAAAAATTAACAAAATGTAACATTTCAAATATCTCAGTGAATAAGCAGTTCAACAGCTCAAAATACTTGAATGCACATTTTTATAGTAACAACATGAGTTTCTATTCTCTCTGGGGAACCCGCATATAATGCCTCTATATTCCTGATTAGATATATTCGACGTGCAGTATGTGGTCCGTTGGGATGTGTTACGTAACCTTATACCCCGTGTTCAGTATTTCAGTCCACACCTCACGCCATAACTCGCTCAGTCTTTTCGACAGGACGACCGTCACTTTGCTTCGTTTGTTTCTGCTGAAATTCATCGCTGCCCTCTCTACCAAGTTTCATGACAGTGCAAGTTACCGTTACCATTGATAATGCTTTACTTCTAGAAGTTATTGCCGTCCCAACTGCTCCTGTTTAAGCTGCTCATGGAGACCAACCTGCTCCGGCACAGTACAATGCTTTGACTTTCGAGAATCCATTCTACAGTCGAGCGCAGGCCGTCCTTCTTCCGTCAGATCAAGAACAGGTTGTCTCTAGCGGGTAAACTAGTTTGTTCAAAATTTCACTGTCTTGTTTTGTCCGTATTATTGCTTTTGCGAGTTTTTCCTCGCCGAGTTTTGTCTCTCGCGAGTCAGTTGTCTCGCCGAGTTTAGTTGTTGAATGGCAGAGCTTGGCTCGCCGAGTTCACTGAGCTGTTATTGCGAGTTTGTCTCGCCGAGTTTTAGTTGGTACCTGCGAGTTTGTCTCGCCGAATTTAGTCGTTGAATGGCAGAGTTTGTCTCGCCGAGTTCGCTGAGCTGTTATTGCGAGTTTGTCTCGCCGAGTTTTAGTTGGTACCTGCGAGTGTGTCTCGCCGAGTTTTAGTTGGTACCTGCGAGTGTGTCTCGCCGAGTTTTAGTTGGTACCTGCGAGTGTGTCTCGCCGAGTTTTAGTTGGTACCTGCGAGTGTGTCTCGCTTTAAGTTTTATAGCGAGTTTGTCTTGCTTAGAGTTTTATAGCGAGTTTGTCTTGCTTGAAGTTTGATAGCGAGTTTGTCTTGCTTGGAGTTTTATAGCGAGTTTGTCTTGCTTGAAGTTTTATAGCGAGTTTGTCTTGCTTGAAGTTTTATAGCGAGTTTGTCTTGCTTGGAGTCTTATAGCGAGTTTGTCTTGCTTTAAGTTTTATAGCGAGTTTGTCTTGCTTGAAGTGTTATAGCGAGTTTGTCTTGCTTTAAGTTTTATAGCGAGTTTGTCTTGCTTGAAGTTTTATAGCGAGTTTGTCTTGCTTGGAGTTTTATAGCGAGTTTGTCTTGCTTTAAGTGTTATAGCAAGTTTGTCTTGCTTTAAGTTTTATAGCGAGTTTGTCTTGCTTGAAGTGTTATAGCGAGTTTGTCTTGCTTTAAGTGTTATAGCGAGTTTGTCTTGCTGTTTATATTGCGGGTTTGTCTCGCCCGAGTATTTAATAGTTGTTATTGCGAGTTGTCCTCGCCAAGTTTAGTTGAATTATTGCGTGTTTCTCACGCCGAGTACAGTTCTTATTTTGTGTTTGTTACGCGTAGTTCAGTTGTTTATATTGCGAGTTTTGTCTCGCCGAGTTCACTTGTTATTGCGTGTTTGTCTCGCTGAATTTAGTTGTTATTGCGTGCTTGTCACGCCGAGTTCTCGAGTTGTTTATTGCGAGTTTTGTCTCGCCGAGTTTAGTTGTTACTGCGAGTTTTGTCGTGCCGAGTTTACTAGTTATTATTGCGAGTTTTGTCTCGCCGAGTTTAGTGTTATTGCGAGTTTTGTCGCGCCGAGTTTACTAGTTGTTATTGCGAGTTTTGTCTCGCCGAGTTTTACGGTTGTTATTGCGAGTTTTGTCTCGCCGAGTTTAGTAAGTTATTGCGAGTTCAGTTTGTCGCGCCGAGTTTAGTGTTATTGCGAGTTTTGTCTCGCCGAGTTCAGTTGTTATTGCGAGTTTTTGTCGCGCCGAGTTTAGTTGTTATTGCGAGTTTTGTCGCGCCGAGTTTAGTTGTTATTGCGAGTTTTGTCGTGCCGAGTTTACTAGGTGTTATTGCGAGTTTTATCTCGCCGAGTTTTACGGTTGTTATTGCGAGTTTTGTCTCGCCGAGTTTAGTTGTTATTGCGAGTTTGTCGCGCCGAGTTTAGTGTTATTGCGAGTTTTGTCCCGCCGAGTTTAGTGTTATTGCGAGTTTTGTCTCTCCGAGTTTAGTAATGTTATCGCGAGTTTTGTCTCGCCGAGTTTCACGGTTGTTATTGCGAGTTTTGTCGCGCCGAGTTTACTAGTTGTTATTGCGAGTTTTGTCTCGCCGAGTTTTAACGGTTGTTATTGCGAGTTTTGTCTCGCCGAGTTTAGTTGTTATTGCGAGTTTTGTCGCGCCGAGTTTAGTGTTATTGCGAGTTTTGTCCCGCCGAGTTTAGTGTTATTGCGAGTTTTGTCTCGCCGAGTTTAGTAATGTTATCGCGAGTTTTGTCTCGCCGAGTTTAGTTGTTTAATATTACGAGTTTTGTCGTGCCGAGTTTAGTAGTTATTGCGAGCTTTGTCGCGCCGAGTTTAGTTGTTATTGCGAGCTTTGTCGCGCCGAGTTTAGTTGTTAATGCAAATTTTGTCTCGCCGAGTTTAGTTGTTATTGCGAGTTTTGTCGCGCCGAGTTTAGTTGTTATTGCGAGTTTTGTCTCGCCGAGTTTAGTGTTATTGCGAGGTCGCACCTAGTTCAGTTGTTATTGCGAGTTTGTTGCGCCGAGTTCAGTTCTAATTGCGTGTTTGTTGCACCGAGTTTAGTTGTTATTGCGAGTTTTGTCTCGCCGAGTTTAGTGTTATTGCGAGGTCGCACCTAGTTCAGTTCTAATTGCGAGTTTGTTGCGCCGAGTTCAGTTGCTATTGCTAGTTTTGTCTCGCCGAGTTCAGTTGTTATTGCGAGGTCGCACCTAGTTCAGTTGTTATTGCGAGTTTGTTGCACCGAGTTCAGTTCTAATTGCGTGTTTGTTGCACCGAGTTCGGTTGTTATTGCGAGTTTTGTCGCGTCTAGTTCAGTTGTTATTGCGAGTCTGTCGCACCTAGTTCAGAAGTTGTTATTGCGAGTTTGTTGCGCTGAGTTTAGTTGCTATTGCTAGTTTTTCGTACCGAGATCAGTTGTTTTTGCGAGTTTGTCCCGCGCTCCGACTGAGCCCAGTTTATTTTGCCAGTTTGTCTCGCCGAGTTTATAGATAGTTGTTGTAGGACGTTTGTCTCGTCGAATTAGTTTGTATTGTCTCTACGAATTTAGCTGTTTATATAACGAGTTTGGTCTCTGCGCCAGTCTGCGCCGAATCAGTTCTGATGGCGTGTTTGTTTTCCACGGCCTCGCAGAGTTGTTTCAGTGGGTTCACCGAACTTCGTTGTTTTAGCGAGGCTATTTCCTTGACGGGTTATAATGTATGTGTCTCGCTGAATTTTTAGTTGTTGGCTCTAGTTGTATTCTTACAGTTGCTGTACCAAGTGATTTCGTCTCGCTACTTATTTCGTTTTTCTGTGGGTGGCCTTTATTGGCGAAGCTTCCTCGAAGGGATTATCTAATATCCTTCATTGCTCTGTCCCTGGACGGGGTATTTCGGGGTTGCTTCGCTTTGGGGTCCTACCCGTCCCTAGTGGGATTTATTTTCTTTTTATGGCAACCTATAGCTACAAACCGTTGTCTCTTTTGCCCATAGGAGGCTGTGTCGTTCCGTATCTGTTTGCTACTGTAACTTTATGGGTAAACCCCAAAGCGTCGCAGCCCCGATGCTCTCTGTGTTTTAGTCTCTGAGCTATCGGTTCAGACCTCAACTTAGGTTGTGCTCTTTTAAGATCCTAAGGATTGGTGGTCGTAGATTCATCTGTATGTCAAGAAATGGAAAAATGTTTTTTCTCCATAGCACAGTATCAAGAAACTCTATCTTATATCAGACGCAAATGTAATGTTAGAAAAGTCTTCGGCCTATTTTTGGGGGGTATTTCCAAGGCTCGTTTTATAACTCTAAACATTTTCAAGCCGGAGTAATTTGTTTGTTTGTTTGCTTTTTTCAGTCCTATCTTGCCATGGGTTTTAATGCAAGCCTTTATTATGGACCTCCTTTCAACTGGGGAAAAGTGGGCGTGGTTGGTTTTACTCACCTCAGTTATGCCATTTACTGTTTAGCCCTCTAAGCCCAGAATGTTAATTATACGAGTTTAGAGTTTAGCCCTATTTAATAGCCCAGAATGTTGTGTCATGATGAGTGTTTTTTCTTTGTGGATCATGGACTACATTTTTGGTAACCCTGGATACGTGTCACTGAATCCCGGAAGGGAGTATTTTTGAGTTATGGGAGGAACATACAAAGTATTACTGGATTTCCAGCTTTTGTGGTCATGAAGTTCCCTATTAGAGTTACTATGTGAGTAATCGCCGACGGGCTGATTCTCCCCATATCTAATCATAGCCCAGGCATTGTTTGTAGGGGATCCCAGTGAGAATATATTACTATTCTCTCTGGGGAACCCGCATATAATGCCTCTATATTCCTGATTAGATATATTCGACGTGCAGTATGTGGTCCGTTGGGATGTGTTACGTAACCTTATACCCCGTGTTCAGTATTTCAGTCCACACCTCACGCCATAACTCGCTCAGTCTTTTCGACAGGACGACCGTCACTTTGCTTCCCCACCCACCTCCCGCAGCGATGAGCCATCCTCTCCTCTGGGAGCTACCTGCTCCCAATCGCCTCGGGCTGATTCTCCCCATATCTAATCATAGCCCAGGCATTGTTTGTAGGGGATCCCAGTGAGAATATATTACTATTTTCCATGGTCACGTTCGAATCTTTTTTGTGAAATTCTATACGATGTAACCTAAAAACAAGTTAAGAACGTTTTCAGGCTGAAATCGCCCAAAAAATAAGAACATTCCGTCTTGGTTCAGCCTCAGCTCGAAAATTAGACGTCCGAAAGTTTACACACGAAGACGCACCATAATAAAAGGGACTTGGCTCGGTCCTCCTACCTTCAGCACCATCTAATTTGCATTTTAGTTTTGCACTTGGAGGCTTGAGCTTAGCAATGTGATTGTTTTCATTTGCAATTTTTGTATCCACTGTGAACATAAGACGTGAATTAAATCTTTTAAAACATACCGGTAATTTAAAATTATGTACTTCAAATATGAAAACTTTCCGATCAGCGAGCGAGTTTGAATTGCGCGGGTTGTGTCAGCATAAACACGTACGTTAGTTATGATCATATTCATCATGATGTTCTTTTGCTATTTCTTACGCACCGAAATGACTGATTTCAAGAAATTAGTGATTTAAAAAAAATAATTTTGTGGGGATTAAAATGATTAGTAAAGAAACACGAAAAATTATTTATTCTCTACTGACGACTAATTTTCACTGGCTATTATCTCACCATTCGCTGTTGATTGACAAGTGAGCCCTGGTCTTACCTGGGAAGCCCCTTTTTAGTACGGCTTCGTGTCTAAACCAGAAAACGTATCACTCCAAATTTGGATAAAAGTGGCCTGTCGAGTCATGGGAACAAAACCTTGAAACACCAAACTATTCTCCATTAATAAATGTTAGCAAAAGTCGCAATTTTTTTCCCAGTACGTGTATCTTATATTAGTAAATTTGTACCTCTGGATAATGATTTTCTAGCTTTCTGATTGGTTCCCTCCTCTATGGATCTGAGCCATTATCCTTAAGTTGACCAAATATGGAAACATGATGAATTTCTTGTACTTGTATATCCAACAAGGGCGAATGGAATAATTGTTTGATTAAAAACATCACTAGCTTTATGTTAAACTTCAGTATTACTTTTTAAAAATTTCTAAATCGACTGAGTGATTTTTCAGTTCAATCTAAATAAAGCATGGTTTGTATGAAAACGGCGGCAAAAACTGCTGGCGCGGTCTGCCAGTTCAGTTCGTGAATGAAAAGAGAGCAAAGCAGAATTTTAATCTTCGCTCTGTGTCTTCTAAAGTTTGGTATATTCTGGAAAATTGTGCAAATGGTTTAGCTTAAAATGGAAAGATCAGAAATAATTGTGGAGCTGAACATTATATTCATTTTACAAGTTGAATGAACAGCTGAACGGGTTGTTTACGGCGAGCAAATCGTGCACGACTACGGAATATTGTGTTGAAAACCAGCGAAACTGAGCCAGTTAAAATCACGTTCAGGAAAGCGCAAAGGAAAGCGTCAATATCTACATGGATGGAGAGAAAAAGAGTGATCTTCGAAGATAATTTCACTGTGAAGTCGGGTCCTCCTCGATTGTACCATCAGCAACGCTTGACGATCGATCGACTGCGATATTTATGCTTTCTCGTTCCGATATTTATTGTGTTGATTTTGAAAGCTTACTCCAGCTGGAATTGACAAGCCTCTTCTAAACACAAGGTAACGATACTGAATAGGTTAAGATTAAAATTGTAGTGTAAACAGGTTTTCATTCAGTTTAAATGTGTGCAGATTTGTATTGGTTTCAGTTCGGGACTTCCCGTAAACAAAGTTTGTTTCATGCAGGCTTCCTTGCATGCAGTGCTCGTTCAGTTGCATTTGTTGTACATTTGTAGGCATGTATTTTTCTTGGAGCGGAATTTTTTTTTTTGCATCTTCCGGTTATTTGAGTGTTTGAAAATTTACTAAAACAGTTATCCTTCTCGGACTTGCCGGATATGAGCTGATTATAACCAACTCGACGAAGCGCCTCGTTGGTTATATATATCAGCTCATATCCGGCGCGTCCTCGAAGAATAACTGTTAAATTATTTTTGATTTTTTAAAGAACAATTATGGCCATTTTCTGACATAGAGAAATCTTAAAATCCAAGATAGTTATACATGTACATGTACATGTATAGTCTATAGTATGTATAGTCTGCATGTATAATCTGCAATCTTAGACTATAGATACAACATAATTTAGCTTACTACGGTCAATAGACTTTGAAACGGCATCATACTACAACTTGTGACAAGCTCTGTAATAAGGTACCCTCTCTAATACGGGTCACTTTGGTCTGTCCCTTTGGTGTCCGTATTAGAGATTACAAGAGACTGCACATCTATTATCATACAGGACAGAGTCCGAGATCACGAACGAAGGCATAGTTGGGAACTCTATAATAAGTAGACTCGCTCTCATACGGACACTTTCGTGTGTCTCTTCCGTGTGAGTATTGTATATATAAAGAATTAGACAGGATAAATAAAGTGTTCCATTATACGAATTCGGCTGAAGTTTACATCCTCAGTTACTCTTACACGATCTCTGGACAGTATGATATTATCATTTTAATAAGGTTTTACTTGTACATGTATGATCAAAAACAGCAATTGTATTTTTTGTGCCAAACACACCCAGAAGGGAAGAAGAAGAAGAGCAGTGACGGTTTCCCAGTTGTTCGGTTTTAATTCAGTAAAATAACACACTGTACTTACATTGCACATCCAGTGTAGTAATATTGGAGGTATCACTTCCAAGACTGTTGTTCGCCACACATCGATATTCTCCGCTGTCTGTCCTGCTCACATTCGTTATAGTCAACTGCTTTCTGTCTTCTGAAAAACTGATTCTAAAGGAATTGCCACTTGTATCTATAGGAGATCCATATCTGGTCCATGATATTGTCGGTTCTGGATTTCCAGTAGCGTTACAAGTTATAGTAACGTTATCTCCTTCTCGTTTTGTCTGAGCTTCAGTAACAGTAACCTCGGGTTGAACTGTAACAATAAAACAACCGAAGTTACAAATGTCAAATTATTAATGTACAGGATCAAAGATGCAAAACAAATATTTGAAATGAAAAAAAAAAAAGAAAGTTGAGTTAGCTTGTCTGTTAATGTATTAAAATGTAGCCTGCAAGAGTGATATTGGGCGCGCCCTTCCAACTCACGCTCTATATTACTCCAGCACCAGCTGCTACCTATCCAGGCTATATAAATTAAAACACAAAAAGATCTTGCAAACAAATTGTTTTGTTTCTGCCACGAAAAGTTTTACCTATCAAATTGACGAGTGTAGGTGTACAAGGAAGTGTGGAGTGGCGTTATTAGCTTATATGTTATATATATTTCTCTGTAGATTTTCCCGTACATGTACGTATAGAAACTTGTAACTGACGTGACTTAATGCTTCCAGGCACTTCACAGTCGCCTTTTAATGTGATCAGTAAAAACTCCTTTGACAGGTAACTTGAGTTTAACGACAGTGTTACAGTTCAGAAGTTAATTGAAATCGGATTCTCGTGGCAATTCGTTTTACTATAAACTGATGACGAGTGCTTCCTAATCGTTATAGACATCAAAGGAATATTTGATAAGCCAAATGAACTTTCTGCAAACCCAAGAGAGAACTAAAGAAAAGGGTACTTGGATTTCGATGAAGTAAAACAACACACTGTACTTACATTGGACATCCAGTGTAGCAGTATTGGAGATATCATTTCCAACGCTGTTGTTTGCCACACATAGATATTCTCCACTTTCTGTCCTGTTCAAATTCGTTATAATCAATTGTATTTTGTTTGCAGAAAAACTGATCCTGGAATTGTCACTTGTTTCTATATAAGATCCATTTCTGGTCCATGATATTGTCGGTACTGGATTGCCAGTAGCATTACAAGAAAAAGTCACGTTTTCTCCTTCTGTTTTAGTCTGAGATTCTGGGTGAACAATGATCGCAGGTTTATCTGTAACATAGGACAAAATAATAATAATATTGGGGAAATATGCAAGTAAATGTTTTCAGGCAATTAGCTGGCAGGGTCTAAAACACCTGCGCATTGGTGGCCATCCATTCATGTGACAAGCAGTACAGTCGAACCTCTCCGTACGGACACCTCTATAATACGAACACCTCCCTATTACGGACATCGAAGACTTACATAGAAGACTTATGTTTTAGTTATTGTTGCAACTTATATTAACGGATCATTCCTTCTGCGTGAAAATTGTTTTCAATGAAAACAATAAACAGTATTCAAATTTGGGTATTTGCGGCATAAAAAAGCTTACTACGATCATGGACTTTGAAATGGTCAGTCATACCGCTTCACCTTGTGACCTCTGTAATAAGGTCGCCTCTCTAATACGGATCACTGTGGTCAGTCCCTTTGGTGTCCGTATTAGAGACTATTCGACTGTTGATGTTACACGGGAGTGAAATTGGTAATGAAATATTATCATACAGAGAGAGTCCGTCAGGTCAGTCAGTATAAAAGACTGTTTAACTGTACTATATGGATTACACAGGATTAGAATGGTGTTCCATTGCAAGAGTCCGGCTGAAGTTTTCATCCTAAGTTACTCTTACACGATCTCTGGACAGTATGATATTATCATTTTAATAAGGTTTTACTTGTACATGTATGATCAAAAACAGCAATTGTATTTTTTGTGCCAAACACACCCAGAAGGGAAGAAGAAGAAGAGCAGTGACAGTTTCCCAGTTGTTCGGTTTTAATTCAGTAAAATAACACACTGTACTTACATTGCACATCCAGTGTAGTAATATTGGAGGTATCACTTCCAAGACTGTTGTTCGCCACACATCGATATTCTCCGCTGTCTGTCCTGCTCACATTCGTTATAGTCAACTGCTTTCTGTCTTCTGAAAAACTGATTCTAAAGGAATTGCCACTTGTATCTATAGGAGATCCATATCTGGTCCATGATATTGTCGGTTCTGGATTTCCAGTAGCGTTACAAGTTATAGTAACGTTATCTCCTTCTCGTTTTGTCTGAGCTTCAGTAACAGTAACCTCGGGTTGAACTGTAACAATAAAACAACCGAAGTTACAAATGTCAAATTATTAATGTACAGGATCAAAGATGCAAAACAAATATTTGAAATGAAAAAAAAAAAAAGTTGAGTTAGCTTGTCTGTTAATGTATTAAAATGTAGCCTGCAAGAGTGATATTGGGCGCGCCCTTCCAACTCACGCTCTATATTACTCCAGCACCAGCTGCTACCTATCCAGGCTATATAAATTAAAACACAAAAAGCTCTTGCAAACAAATTGTTTTTGTTTCTGCCACGAAAAAGTTTTACCTATCAAATTGACGAGTGTAGGTGTACAAGGAAGTGTGGAGTGGCGTTATTAGCTTATATGTTATATATATTTCTCTGTAGATTTTCCCGTACATGTACGTATAGAAACTTGTAACTGACGTGACTTAATGCTTCCAGGCACTTCACAGTCGCCTTTTAATGTGATCAGTAAAAACTCCTTTGACAGGTAACTTGAGTTTAACGACAGTGTTACAGTTCAGAAGTTAATTGAAAATCGGATTCTCGTGGCAATTCGTTTTACTATAAACTGATGACGAGTGCTTCCTAATCGTTATAGACATCAAAGGAATATTTGATAAGCCAAATGAACTTTCTGCAAACCCAAGAGAGAACTAAAGAAAAGGGTACTTGGATTTCGATGAAGTAAAACAACACACTGTACTTACATTGGACATCCAGTGTAGCAGTATTGGAGATATCATTTCCAACGCTGTTGTTTGCCACACATAGATATTCTCCACTTTCTGTCCTGTTCAAATTCGTTATAATCAATTGTATTTTGTTTGCAGAAAAACTGATCCTGGAATTGTCACTTGTTTCTATATAAGATCCATTTCTGGTCCATGATATTGTCGGTACTGGATTGCCAGTAGCGTTACAAGAAAAAGTCACGTTTTCTCCTTCTGTTTTAGTCTGAGATTCTGGGTGAACAATGATCGTAGGTTTATCTGTAACATAGGACAAAATAATAATAATATTGGGGAAATATGCAAGTAAATGTTTTCAGGCAATTAGCTGACAGGGTCTAAAACACCTGCGCATTGGTGGCCATCCATTCATGTGAGAAGCAGTACAGTCGAACCTCTCCGTACGGACACCTCTATAATACGAAACACCTCCCTATTACGGACATCGAAGACTTACATAGAAGACTTATGTTTTAGTTATTGTTGCAACTTATATAAACGGATCATTCCTTCTGCGTGAAAATTGTTTTCAATGAAAACAATAAACAGTATTCAAATTTGGGTATTTGCGGCATAAAAAAGCTTACTACGATCATGGACTTTGAAATGGTCAGTCATACCGCTTCACCTTGTGACCTCTGTAATAAGGTCGCCTCTCTAATACGGGTCACTTTGGTCAGTCCCTTTGGTGTCCGTATTAGAGACTATTCGACTGTTGATGTTACACGGGAGTGAAATTGGTAATCAAATATTATCATACAGAGAGAGTCCGTCAGGTCAGTCAGTATAAAAGACTGTTTAACTGTACTATATGGATTACACAGGATTAGAATGGTGTTCCATTGCAAGAGTCCGGCTGAAGTTTTCATCCTAAGTTACTCTTACACGATCTCTGGACAGTATGATATTATCATTTTAATAAGGTTTTACTTGTACATGTATGATCAAAAACAGCAATTGTATTTTTTGTGCCAAACACACCCAGAAGGGAAGAAGAAGAAGAGCAGTGACAGTTTCCCAGTTGTTCGGTTTTAATTCAGTAAAATAACACACTGTACTTACATTGCACATCCAGTGTAGTAATATTGGAGGTATCACTTCCAAGACTGTTGTTCGCCACACATCGATATTCTCCGCTGTCTGTCCTGCTCACATTCGTTATAGTCAACTGCTTTCTGTCTTCTGAAAAACTGATTCTAAAGGAATTGCCACTTGTATCTATAGGAGATCCATATCTGGTCCATGATATTGTCGGTTCTGGATTTCCAGTAGCGTTACAAGTTATAGTAACGTTATCTCCTTCTCGTTTTGTCTGAGCTTCAGTAAGAGTAACCTCGGGTTGAACTGTAACAATAAACAACCGAAGTTACAAATGTCAAATTATTAATGTACAGGATCAAAGATGCAAAACAAATATTTGAAACAAAAAAAAAAAGAAAGTTGAGTTAGCTTGTCTGTTAATGTATTAAAATGTAGCCTGCAAGAGTGATATTGGGCGCGCCTTCCAACTCACGCTCTATATTACTCCAGCACCAGCTGCTACCTATCCAGGCTATATAAATTAAAACACAAAAAGCTCTTGCAAACAAATTGTTTTGTTTCTGCCACTTAAAGTTTTACCTAGCAAATTCACGATTGTAGGTGTACAAGGAAGTGTGGAAGGCGTTATTAGCATATATGATATATATATATTTATCTGTAGATTTTCCCGTACATGTACGTATAGAAATTTGTAACTGACGTGACGTAATGCTTCCAGGCACTTCACAGTCGCCTTTTTTTGTGATCAGTAAAAAATACTTTGGCCAGGTAACTTGAGTTTAACGATAGTGTTACAGTTCAGAAGTTAATTGAAATCGGATTCTCGATTGTTACGAAGGATCCCCGAATTCAATGGCAAGAATATGTCAGTACTGAAGAGCTACTAGAAAGAGCTAAAATGAAACCGTTAAGCGATGGTTGCTAAAAAATTTTCAAGTGCTCGCAAAATAAGGCTTCTGCTCGAATTGCTCGCAAACTTAGTTTAGTGGTTTTTCGTTTGCTCGTGCTCGCATACTCGGTTTTTGGTCAAGGTAGTTTATTGCAGAGTGCTCGCTGTTCGCAAGGCTAACTTTGATGACTTTTATCAATGCTCGTGCTCGCAAAGAAAAACGTTGTGCTCGCATGCTCGCAAATGCTCGCAAAGGCCATTCGATACTCCTATTGAGAACTGTTAGAAAAATAGTTAACTGAATAACCTGAGTTTATGGAGTCTGGGGCAAACAATGCGACAAACAATCGAAAACACCAGCTAGAATTTTCACATTCCCTGTAAGCGTTCAGTCATGGATAAAGATAGTATGATTAGAATGTTTAACAGAGTGTATCGGTAACACTCATCTTCTGTATCTTGACTCCTAATATTGTTCAACTGTAGGCTGATGGAAGATGTACTACTTCTGCTGAGGATTGTTTTGTTTTGATACCAGTGAAGTGTTAGTCAAACTATGAACTGACATAGTCTTCTTCATTTAAAGTAACGGGCCTTGCGGAAGTTTGCTCCCATATTACCATGCAATTATTCAGTGTTTGAATTTTAACGCAGAGAATAAATTCATTGCGCGTTTCTGTTCATTGTTTCATTGCTCATTGATTGAACTAAAACTGCGAACAAAAGTGCAAAAACCGCCTGTGCTTCTCATTCCTAAACTGTGGGGTTAATTCACTCTCTCCTCTCACTCTCTCCTTTTCCAAATTGTATCGCCGGAAGTCGTGACAACTCAGGAGTAAATTAAGCTAAAGTACGAAGTGTATCAACTGATCTTAGATTATAAGTTACTTGGAAATCTAATCCTTGAGAAATGTCGATTGATAAAACACCATGATCGTATAGGAATGAAATAGAGGGATTGTCATATGAAACGTCATACACTTTATATCTCTCTCACGCCGGGTGAGAGAGATATAAAAATGTTCTGAGAGCAGCATATGCACTGACTAAGACAACTAACCTGCCAGTGCCTGTGTGAAAGGTACAGCGAGTAATAGCAGTAAAAATCTTTTAACAACCATTCTAAGACCTGAATGGGCAGACTTCTTCTCTCAGACGTACATCAGGTTTGGCACTTCGCGACGGCAGAACATTGATCATGATTATCCAGTTATATGCAAATTACCAACATTTCGACACACAACTGAGTAACGCTTACACCGCTATTATTGCTTGACAATATTTCGTGACGTCATTGTATGTATATTCTACTTCTGTAAAACACGTTACATTCGACTTAAAGACGGGATAGAGGTATGTAAGATTCCGTAATAAGTTTCTATCATCGTTCTTTCTTAAGTTTTGCCGATTAGTTATCTGCCTCAAATTTTGTATATTTTCACGGACGATCGACTTCTGCATGTTGTTTATGTTATGCTAAATGACTTCCATTCATTGTAACTCCGACTTTGTATAGGACAGCTGTTTACATGTTGAAACGTCATTAAAGTTTGCCTGGTTATTTACCGTCGTGATATTTGATGGCTCAGATTCAGTCTGAAAACCTATCGCCGCTACAAAATTTCCGAGTTTGCCTGCTGCCTCTGTTTCAAAACGAGTCTAGGTGCGCGAAACAAGTACAAATAAAACGGGAACAAGATCCGGGTCCGCCATCCATTCTCGTCCCAGAGTCGCTTATTTTTTTCTTTTTTCGCCGTTCACGTGACCAAAAGAAACGGAGGCCGAGAATGTCCGCCATCTTACAAATCTGAAAAACTGCACATGCGCAGAAATAACAGGAGCCGGAAATAATACTTGGCACACTACGTTTTTCACGTTCGATTTATCGTACAAATGGGAGACCGGGAGGAACGGTCCGTATGTTGGAGACCAAGTATTGCATTATGCAGGAACATTCTTCGGCAGATTACTTCACGTAAAAAAAGCTCCAAAACCCTACACTTATTTTCACTAAAAATACTCTCCCTTATTATGTACTTCAAATTTTTATGACTAAATTTTACTAGATTAAGTTTTCGTTCTGATTGAGCCAATAACAACTAACTCTCAGCAAATACTAATTTTTATTTTCCTTTTCCTACTCATAACAATCACCCACTCATACACTATTATCCATTGATACAATTATCAATGTTATTTTGGAACCCTCTTTACAGGGATCCCCAACAGTGCCACAAAAATTGCTAGTGAAACCCAATATTTAATGTTAAACAAGAATTTTCGAAGAAAATTTTCGAAGAAAATATGACCGGGCTGTTTTTTTAAATCTATCAGATTAGTCACGCCAGTCACGCTGAAGTCTGATGTCTGCGTATAGTGCCTACTGTCAATTTTCTTGTCTCTGAGAGTCTTTGAAGATTCCGCTGATTATAGATAACTGATTCCACAATATAAAGCCAGAGTTGAATAAAAGGGAAATTACGACAACATAGGTACGAATCGTTGTTGCATAATCATTCACAGACGTTCCATGTCGCGGCACCGTTCCGTATTCGAAAAATTGCGTGACTCAAAATGTGATCTTACGACGTAGTGTTGTTATGACATGCAGTGCAGCAACAACACGAAAAATTAATGGTAAAGTAAAGTAAGGCCAATGATTATCTCCTGGTCAAATCAACAGTAATAGCTTGATGTGAAATTTGGCGCTCCTGGTTTATCACAGACGTTGCGAAATCTCTTCACGTCACGTTAGACGTGACCCTATGTGACCCCATGACGTAATCGATCTTATTAATCTGCAGGTCTCAGCAAGTTTCTGTTTTGTAGAAATCTGCGAATCTCAGCAAGTTTCTGTTTTTCTTAGAAGGTACACGGAAAATAAATGTATTTCACACAAAAACAAACAGCACTAGAAGAGTTTTTCATAAAATGCTATTTAGGCAAACGATGATCTTGGCGAAATGTAATGTCAAAAGTAGCTTAATACGATATTTGATTTACGAGCGCTCTGCTTACTAAATTATTATTTATTTGGGCCAGTCCAACTTTTACACATTGTTGCACCATCCCTTACAGACATTGCGCAATCAAGTGTTGCACCATCAATGACGTAATGGTTATTTATAAATCTTCCCCGTGTAACGAAATGAAACGCTGAAACGATACGATAAAGAAATGTATTTCACACTTAATAAAGAGTACAGTATCCGTCATATTTCAAGTAGGCCATATTCTTATAGCTACTGGTCAAATAAAGAAATAGCTTCATATAAAATTTGATCTAATGGCGCTCCCAGTGTGTATACGCAGTACAATGATTTAAAATATTTTGACTAGTCAAACTCACCGACGTTGCGATATCTGTACGGTCGTGGCGAAATGTAACGTCAAAAGCTTAATACGACATTTGATTTGCCTGCCGCTCCGATGTGTTTATGCGGTCCTAAATTATTATTTATTGCACCAGTCCAACCTTTACAAGGGGAATATATATTTATACTCTCCCCTAGCTCTCCTCCAAGCGCTTTGGCGGAGTGGAGGTATAAGGTGAATCACGACAAAAAAAAAACTGAAGCTATTTTACTAACCGGGCTGGTTCCTAGGCCCTCGCCCGGTTAATAACAACGACTAAATCCATGTGGAAGCTTTTGAGCGTACTGTCCTTACTGCTATCTAAGAAGGCGTTTTTGTTGAGCATACTTACAAACAGACACAACCGTGCAAAATCTTACATACATAAATACATCATTAATCACCTTACATTATTGCTGTACCTATACAAGATCTACATATTTAATTAAGTTTTTCGATACGATATTTATAATTAAGCTTATTTAAGAATTTTCTTAAGTCTACCTCTTCAGTTTAAATTACACTTTTGATTATACAGATAATATTTGGCATACAACATACAATAATTAAGTTTCTTAATAATTTTACAGGACTGAGGTCGCATGGATGGAATTATGCCAAACACCATTTCAGAATCACTTAATGTGATGGAGGTGGCATTATCTCTATTAAAAGCCGCCAAAACACTCTCGAAGAATGACGTAGCACAATGGCAACCACTGAAAGTGTGGCCAATGGAGTCAACTTGACCGCAATAATTACAATTTGTAGTTGAAGAAATAATTTCAGTCGGTATTACCAGCATTGATATTAAACACATTCCGAATAAACTAAGGTTTCGAGATCTCCAAACATCAAGGGTTGTATTTAAATTTTGGAGCTTTAGGATAAAGTTTTTTTCTCATTTAATGTTAAATAACAACGCCTAGCTAAATCCACGTGGGAGATTTTGAGCTTACTGTCCTTGCTACTGTCTAAGAAGGCATTTTCACAAAGCGAATATTTTTTTTTATCTCCATTTGTCACGTATCGCCTATTGTTATCCTAATGAGAAATATTTCCTCGTGACGGACGATCTTATTTTCACCCGAGTCAAGCACTAGGACGTCTAAGATGGTTTTAATATAATCATCAGAGTAGTAGGACTATGATTGGTTTGTATACTTTTTCTATTGTAGGCATTTTAGAGACCAGGCCTGAAAATTGGTATGGCTTTTGACCTATTTTGGTCTGAAATTGGGTCAGGATTTGGAGAACTGGGGCGACACACCCACACTAAGGAGTACCCCCTGGGTTTCTTAACCATTTCATTGACTTTATGACGCAGACTACTGTTTATGAAGCTGAACCTGCAGATGGCTTAACAAACCCTTCATAATTAACTTGACGGTTTAAATTTAATGGTTGGTAATGGATCCCTTGATCAATCTCTTGATAAATATCCTCCTGCTTTGGTTTAACGTCATCACAATTAGTAACCTGGCCATCAACTGCCTCATAAGTAGCCTGGCGTTCAGTTGTTGGTTCAGTGTAATGAGGGAGATTTGTATTGTCATAGTAACTTGGATCTCTGGATGGGTTGGAATATGCTGATTGGCTTGTTGCAAGATTCACGGAAGCAGACATCTCAAAAACTTCCTGCGTGGAGCAATGTCGCGAAGTCCCTGAGTTTGTCTTAGTCTCTGTTAAAATATGAATGAGCCAATGTGATCAGTTATACGTGTTTGCCTTGGAACTTATAGGTTATTCCTTGTTAGTATATACCACATAAGTGACGCTCTGATTGGCTACTCAAACTCCGGATATCCTTTGCTATTCACCTCTGAGCAAAAACAAAATGGCTTCACACCAGTTTTTGCCCCATTTGTCATAAAACAAATACATTCACTATATACTAAAACAATTATTCAGTTAAGTCTGGATAATTGTTAATTATCTACAGTTTCCAGGCCCATTTAGCTATTTTGTACTGCCCCTCTGCAAATTGAATACCATACCAAGAAACACTATTGTTTGGGCTTGCTCTGTTTGCTGGGAAGGTGTAGACAAGATATTAAAGAAACTTTCATTTGGATAAACTTTGGCTATGTGGCTGTCCGTTCAACAAATGACCAACGGTGAATCTCTCTTGTGCTGACGAATCCAAAAACCACATGACAGAGGTAATTCCCCTATAGGGTTACCAGAATGCCCAAATATGTTGCACCCCCCATTGGAATACCCTAACCGCGCATAATTTTTCCAGGTTAAATATTAACCGAGGAGCAGCATAAATTTTTTATTGTTTGGACAATAATTCCTATAAAAATATTGTTGATGATTGCTTTTATTAGGAAATTAATATGAATTAAACAAAGAAAACGACGACGACAACAGAACACAAATTTGATTATCATGCCTCTAAGAAAAAGGAGTAACTGCATGTACTTGAAATCTTGTAAAGGATCGACCAACTGTCGTCAAAAATCTAAATTTCCCATATAAGGACAGGATTCAGAATTTCGGATCAAAATAGTAGAAATTAGTAAAAGCCTCACTCGGGCCAAACTGGGCCACACTGTCGGAGCTTATTCCGGTTTCCTTAGTGTTTGTGTGCTCAGTTTTTCAGAAATACACGAAATTATTTCGTGCATTCGTTTGCGCTTTGAGAGCATTTCTTCAAAAAGCATGAAGCCAACTAGGAGTATTGCAACTCCCCTGGATGGATGCTAGTCCATCGCAGGTTACACCCCAGCATTTTGTCGCCAGTCCCCATTTATACTCCTGGGTGGAGAGAGGCCTGACTCGTCCCCAGTCGTCTCTCTTGTCTCCTATTAAAATTAGCGCGGCCGAGGGGAGTGCAAGGGGTGATGGGAAGGGGGTTTCTCTTCCTCGCTTTCTTCCTTCCCAGCATCCCCCGCGTCTTGCGACTCCCAACAAAGGAGACAAGAGAGACGACTGGGACGAGTCAGGAGAGAGGCACCGTGAGATGAATTAGCTGGAGCGTTAATTTCCTATAATTGTGTAAAAACGTACCATTATGATGAAATCGACGCCACATTATAATCGCACCAACCACGATGATCAGAGCTAGTAGCCCTACCACTACAGATAATACCACGGTAACTGTCGGGACCTCGCCTTCGATCGCGACCTTCATGGTAGTAAATTTACTGAATCCCTCGTGTTTCATAATCACCGTTTTTTCAAAAGACCGCTGAAAGACAGCGTATTGGTGTTATCGTCAAGCTTCCATTAAGATACTTGTTGAAAACTAAAATCAAGAAAAAAATGATACAAAAATAAGATTTATATTGCAAGCGATTCATGACTTACTGGGAGGTGGCCGAAGACAGTCCAGGGCGGGAAGGCAGAGCGGGAAGCCGGGATTCAGAGCCACCTTATTTATTATATGCCCATCGTTAAGTCAACTCACGTGATGTTTCCCTGCGCTTCTTCTAGCTTCGTAAGACCTTGAGTAGTACTTCCCATCTCCAACACGAAATTTTCGTTCTTTGTGACTTGTCGTTGGCTAACTCAGGCCGTAATATAAGGCTTTCCTTCCACTTTGTCCTCGTAAGCTCGCGTGACTTTAACATATTTTCCCATCTGATGACTTGCCTGGGTTTTGTCCATCTTGTAATGGTATGACGATTATCTGGTAAAACCTAAAAGAAATATAATGTTCCAAATATTTCAATTAGAGATTAGCAGAAAAAAACTTCCTCGAGAATATAACATATAACTTTTTAACAAAAAACTGTTTGTCACTCGAAAAGAATGGTTCTTCAGTGTGGGGTAGCAAATGGAGGATACAAACGGTGCATGGTAGTCTCGTTCCCAAACCTCTTCCTAAAGAAGATATATGGGAATGAGATAAGGTGCATGGATCATTTTTCTCAAAATATTTACACCAGTAGTTTTGTAACGGCTGATCACGTGATGCACCCCTGATTTCAGGCAACAGGGAACATGCATTTCTGATTGGTCTAAGTGGAGCACTGATGCATATGCAAGGATAAGTACAATCGGCATTACAGGGAACCAACTGAAAAAAGAAATTTTACAAACTGACCTGACTGGTTTCCCATTACTTAACATTTGCTTGTTTACAAAGTCGATCGACACTTCTGTTGTCCCAATGTCATCATCAGAAAGCGGCGGAGGCGTGGGCGGGTCTGAAACAAACAAATACATGGCCTGTTATTTAGTAAGCTGGTGTCTTGGGAGTAGCTGATATTCTAGAGTTTGCCTTTCGTCGGAGGCGAGCACTATTAAGGCAATTAACGTGTCTATCCCTCTGAGTGAAACGCCTTGAAGTATGGCTTCCAGTTTAGATCGATGTACTCTGCGCCAACATAATGGACATGTTGCAATGTTGAAAGTGACGACTCCCGAAGTTTGTAAGGAAACAAATTAAGCTTAATTTGCCCCATTTGGGGAAAGATAAGCAGTTAAGTGAATTATTGAGGCTCGTCTAGGGACTACAAGGTCCATTGAAAGCTGTGGCGATTTATACGGACAAAGTCATATTAGAACTAGGAAATAGCAATCCGTCTTGGTAATTATTCTGTATGTATCATTTTAACCGAATTTTTCATGAAATAATCAACATTGATGCGAAAGCTTCCATAGCTACTGGTTTAAATTTACCAACCAGTTAAACAAGAGAACTCTGTTTCACCAGCTAATGTACTATAATGTTACAACTTTTATGCATACTGAACGATCACCAGGGGAAAGGTCAGAAAGCAAATAACTATATAAAAAATAGCAACTACTAAATATTAAGCACCACAACTTCAAAACCATGCAAGTCAAAATATACAAAGCAGCCATCACTCATGACACCTTAGCAAATGTTTAGACTAAACGAGCGGATAAAACATATTTGATGGATTGAAAGATTTTATTTTTCTTTATACACAGCTTTTTATCTTTTCCTCACCTTCAGTTGTGGCAGTTTTAGGATCGCTTGGTGGACCATTACCCTTCACAGTTGGCAGCCAAAACTTGAATTGCATATGTAGTAGACTGCTTGAGCCCATTTACAATTGCTTTTGAAGCAGGTGCTGGTACGTTCATTTCGCGTTCCTCTTTCTCGTCCGTGCCAAATTATGACATACTTGGTAATATGACCAAGTCATGTTCTGTGGAGGAACGGCTCCCATTCCACCTGGGATACTTGTGCTGTTCAGTGTCTTTACAACGGTTAGTACAGGAGCCTTGGAAGGTTCTGCAACATACAGCAATGTGAGATTTTGTAAACCTTGTAAACTTTGATATAATTTGCTACAGGGTTTCAGATAAGTTTTAAAGGCAAGGTGTAAATGAGGAATTTACTGGATATGATATGGATATAGATATGGGTCTCATAAAATCTATTAATTTGCCGGGTCAGGTAGCTCGACCTTGTCGGGTTTTAGACCTGAGAGCCCTCTCCTTATCTGCGAACACTGCCTTTGGCTGACAACTGTTTCACTAACGTGCTAAAACGTTAAGGGGTATTACATGTTGTTTCGGTGGAATCGTGTCTCCTGGTCCTCCACTTTTATTTAACAAAGAGAATCAAGAGAAAGGGGCATGCCTTAAAAGTGTCTGATTTAGTCAAAAATATATCAAAAAGATAAATTTCTACCGAATAGTTCTGTAAAACAATGCCAAAGACGGGAAGGTCTAAAGTATTGTAGGGATACAGTTGAAGCTCTAGATCTCTACAAAGGCGAGCGAAGTTAACAACTTATGCAATTGTTAAAAGGAAGCTAAAAAAAAAATTCAAATTGTTATGTTTTTACTTACTGTCTTCATCCGTGTAGACAAAAATAGGATCACTGGGCGGTCCATCACCTTTGATAGTAGCAGCTAACACTCTAATGTTGTATACGGAGAACTTGTCAAGACCCTTCCAGCTCAGCTCTTTTGATCGTACTGTTTTTGTCTGGCGGTGCCTCCAGGTATCTTTTTGCAGATGACAGTATAATGACGGATATGACCATGCTGTTTGTCTGATAGCACTTCACCCACGTGACTAAAATACTGGTCGAAGTGAGGTTATGTCCTTTCAAACCCTCTGGAGCAGCACCAGGCTCTGAGCAAAGAAGAGGAAAATTAGGCAAAAAGCAGTTTCATGCATGTATAATGCGACCTCATAAAAGGCTTCTCTCTGAAGAAGTCAGGCCGTGGTAGTGCCTGACGAAACATTGGAAATGTATCCAACCATTCAGTCAGCCTTTCTTTATTGGTTATTCTCACAATAGGACAATCTTTGTTTACATTTGCGTTCTTTCACATACATTTACAATTGATTTAGTCTGACAAACCTTATGAAGGATAAATAGATAACGATGTACTCAGTCCCATTTCACCAAATATTGGAGAATAAGTTAAATATTAAACTTGATATTTCCTTTAGAAAAAATTACACACGGCTGGGAACGCAGCCATAAAACGTATATAAAAATTTGTAGCTTTGAAACGCAAACGGTTTCCTTTCAAACTTGGCACGATAACTAATTTTGCATTTTCTTTTTAGTTATGATATCTGTTTTTTAATCGGTGGTAACAGCAAACATCGCCCTATGGACAACAAATTAGTATTTTCTGCAAATAATTACGTTACAACTTTACTACACAAATTTTCTTTTTCTTTTTTTTTGTCAGTATTATTAAATTACTTAACAAAAAATGCAGCAACTTAACGTGATTTTTTTTGGAGCTAATATCGTGCACATCACAATGCTGACTTACTGTCTTGGTTTGTTTCATCAGTTAATGGATCGTTGTAATTCCCATCTCCCTTGCTGGTGGATGCCATAATCCTGATCCTGTAATCCTGACTCTTTATCAGACCAGTTAGGTTGGCCTGCAGTACAGGTCCAGCATCAACTGTCGTAGTATTAATAGGTGTATTCAGACCATCTCCACTTATCGCCTGATAGCTGACGGTGTAACTTATTATGATACCATTTCTATCTTCAGCAGGAACCTCCTTCCACCCGACTAGAATGCTGGTGGAAGTTGTGTCAATTGTTCTTAAATTCTGAGGAGTACTCTGGGTTCTAAAAAAAGGGTCATTATAATACCGGATAAGCAAAAAATAAACTTAAGTGCGGTGTAACTAAGCTAAACAAGTACTCCGCATTGCTTTAATGTTTCAAAACAAAGCTTCAACGACAGTCTGTGAAATCAAAGAGCTACGATTGTCGTAGTGTATTATCCACACTGAATAATAGCATGAGTATTAAGTGGTATTTGGTAATAATACTGGCTCGTAATATTTCATATTTGGACAATGTGAAATATTACTCGCGGTTATTTACCAAAATACCACTACAACTCATGCTATTATCTATAAAAAGTCTCGGAAATACCTATAGTATAATAATCACATAAATACGGGAAACAGCAAGCTGACAGATTATATAGACGCATCGATTGGAAATTCACTGTTATGTCTTTGATTCAGTTACGTTAACCAATGCAGTTTTCCTCCATAATTCTTACGATCTCCTAGTTGGTTTGGTATTTGGTATGCTGAACACTGCTAGAACGGAAATGGCCAAAATCAGAAAACAAGTGTTCTTGATTATTTCAATCGAGCGAGTTAGTCAAGAAAAATTACTTACTATCTTGGTCTGTTCTAACAACAATAGGCAGGGTCACTGGGTGGTCCATCTCCTTTCACAGTAAATGCAAACACTGTGATATTGTAACTGACGTACTCCTTAAGATTTATCAATTCCTTTTGACGATCAGAGGAACTAGCTTGAACATTTCCATTGTGATTCTCTGTTTGTGACTGGTAGGTAATGTTGTAACCTGTGATGTCACCATTCTGTTTATCAGCTTGAACTTCCACCCACTTGACTAAGATGCTGGTTGAGCTGCTGTTTTGTCCTCTAACATTTTGTGGAGCACCATCAGGTTCTGATAAAGAGTTCAAAACAACTTTATATTGCAAATGGTAAATGAAGATATGTTAATAACATGTTATTTTGGAATGTTGTCACAGACCTTAACTTCCCAATGTAATATGAAATTTATCAAAACAAAAAAAACTATAAGAGACTATAAATTGACGACAAGGTCAGTATCAAATTACAAAATCAGTTAAACCAGTACGCCATTTTCTATTAATAAATCTTTACTTTGACTTTAATTATGTGCAGCTACATGTAGAACATAACTGTACTTCACATCAGGGCATGGACTGGATCTCAAAACTAAGCACAGAAAAGCAATTAACTTGTGTCATCTGTTGCCATATTTAAGCTTTTCTGAAATTCGAACACCAAATATTTATAGCAGCCTTCAAAGTGCACATTTTATAAGTAAGTATAGAAAATTGCATGAAGAGCAACAAAAACTTTGGACTTTTTCTTCGTGCAATTTTCTATACTTGTTGTTATTATAATTTCAATCCGTGAGGTATTTTTGAGTATCTGACGTCATTTTCTCTAATTCGCAACCAAGCCTTGGAACAAGGTCAAGTAATGGCGGCCGTAAATTCTCGGAAATAAAAGTTAAAAAAAAAAATGACTTCTAATGTTCATAATGGATTGAAATTTTGGCAAGATATATAAGAAAGTCATATTGTACACGAAAATGTAAAAAACATGAATATCAACAATTTGATCGTAGTGGCACTTTAAATATATGTAAATGAATAATACAGAAGGTAAATGTTTAAAAAACTAAGAGTACCTTCTTCATCTGTGGTAGTATTCACTACAGAGCTCCCAGTACTTGCACCAATTGGATTCCTTGCAAACACTTTGATGTAATATGTCGTCCAAGGAAAAGGTTCACAAGGGAAGCACTTGTAAAGGAGTTAGACAACACACAGGCACTGTTTGATAGCGATCCTTGACACATTACATCCCTAAAGTTCTGATTATCTACACTGATCTTCACTGTGTAGCCCAGAAGTGCTGCATTCCATCAAAACCAGCCATCCAGGAGATATTCACCACTCGTGAGCTCTTTGAGTCAACTGTCACATTAAATGGTGGGTCCGGAGCAACTGCAGAGTTAAACAACATTAATCAATGATACACTTTCAAATAACCAGATATACACAACTGAAGTTTATTAGCTATTGCTTGGGGTAGTTGAGATATTATGAATGAATTCTCCTAAACTCCTTCAGACAAATAACCTCAGTAAATCAAAAGGCCCTTTGTGCTATTGTAACAGGGTCGTTTGGGGAATTGAACTCCATGCATATGGTTGAGCGGAGGTGCCCTGCTACTCTCCGGGATCGGGATAGGGCCTGGGACCAAGAAACAATGATCTCGTATCTTGCAAAGCGATCAGAGTACAGTTTGGTAAACGGTTTCTTACAAAAACATATTTTCGCAGAAACTAATTTGCGAGCAGAAATTGATCATTATGTTATCTAGAATATTGTAGCGTCACGAAGTGCTTTTTCAATAGCGTTGACTGCTTTTTGCGTTATAAACAGGAGGACAAAACGGAGCTGTTCTTCATGCACTTCCGTTGTTGGGAGAAACAGTATTTTAACACGCATGTCTGCAGTATTTTAACACGCGTCCCTGCACAAGAACTATACGCAATTTGACCAAATTCTGGGGTTTATGGAATCGTATACCAATTATATTGAAGCAATCATTTTCGATATGTTAAGGTTGTCAACCCCTCCTATTCATATTCATCGTGCAACATGTAAGCTCGTGCATCATGTACATAAATACATACATACATACACACATACACATACATACATACATACACATACATACATACACACATACAAACACATACATACATACATACATACATACATACATACATAAACTAATATTTAGCATAAAGTACCAAATAGAACATATAAAATACTCATAAAATTGATATATAAATAATAAGTAATAAGAAATATGCAAACTTTGAATAGCTGTTATTACAAATGTCAGCGGTTTGACATGCAAACGAGGCGAATGGGTCAATCTGGCATTCTCTGACATTGTATTGACCCATTAGCCTCGTTTGCATACTTATGGAAACAAAAGAATAGTTGACTGAAGGCTCAACTGTAATAACAGTCAATGAAATTATGTATACTGGAATCTTATAATACAGCTGAAACATGTACTTTTCAACTCTATAATGAACTCGGCGAACGGCTCGTGTAGTGTCTAAAAATATTCGCTCATTATTGTAAACTTGGCCCGTATAATAATATTCCGTACTAGTGTTTTCAATGGGGCCCTGTAAGCGTTATTGCAAGTGACGAAATTAGCTTTCAAATGGCAGAAATTCCTTACCTAGACCAGCATTTTTCATCGTATTTATTTGCTTTGCGGTCAACGCAGCGTCGTAAACATGGAAGGCAGTAATTCGTCCCTTAAAGTAGCGGGCATCTCGTGCTTTTACACCCATTCTGACGATATCTTGAGTAGCAAGAGTCATGTTGACTGCGATTTCACTCTGCACGACTCTTATTTCCATTCTGCCATATACTAGCAATACCAGTTATATGATCATAGGAAGTACCAACATAATGCCATGTGTTTAGAGGCAGAGGTTGATCGGTTTTAAATAAAGTTCCCGTACGTAATCTCTGTGCGGATAAAGAGCGTACAGGTGTGCCGTAATGGCCACAAAGAAACACCCCAATCAGTACTACTAGTATCACTGTATTGAACAAGAGGCCCTTGTAAATTCTCAGGGTACACCAACATAATATTGTGATGGATTGTTTCACGTCTAACCCTCCATTGTTTGGGAACTCAATGTAACTGTTGACTTGTCCGGAGAATTGGTAAGAGCCACCTTCGTTACCATTCGGGCCAGGTGCTAAAGACACACCAACAGGGGTACCTTGGGGTTGTTTATTGTGATTTCCCGTGTTGCATACCAGCTGTTCAGAGGATAGAGGGCCCTAGCATCTGGAATACTGACAGCTAGAAAAAAAAAGTGTTGTGAAAATGTGATGATGAATATTTGAAATCATTCATATATGTTAACAGCGGGTGAAAAATTTAAAGAGCAAGATATTGACAACAACAAAACTTTATTTATAAAAAAATAAAATATAAAAAAACAACTTTATTTAAGTGTCAGAGGATTTAGCACTGCTGTACTAATTGTGGACACTATAAATGAACAAAGACATATTGTAAATAGAACATAAACTTTTTATACACGGTGAAAATACCTTTGTGAATGTCAGTTGATTTTTGTTGTCTACGTGATTCATTGATATTTTTTAATGAGCGTCTAAAGCCGGACAGACCGTGTTATATCCAGTTACGATGTTTCTAATAATAAAAAGGAAACCCTATAATTTAAGTTGGAATGGCGCAGGGAATATAGCGTCTTAGACAGAGCCTCTGAATGAATCTAAACCGCTCTGTTTACTGAATTTTAGTCTAGTTCAATCCCAAGAGAACATCGTATACTCTATGATATACGGTCTAGAATAATTGTAGAAATGTAACCCTATCTTACCTATACAGCCATAGAGCTCCACCCTCATTGATATGTAGCCATTCCAAGCTATTGGTCGGAAACGGATGTAACGTGCCGTGATTGGTGGGTTTAGGTCATGATAAACAATAGCGGCCTGGTTTTCGTTTCCAGTAAATTCCTAAATAATAAACAAGGAAAATTGCCAGATATCTATCATCTTTTAAAAATCTTGTTTTATAAATTCCACATAAACTGAACTAAAGGTAGATCATTAACTAGACAAGCTGACGGAACTGAAGTTAGATTCATGTTCATTGTGTACAAACTGAAACGGAAATCAATTTTAATACATGAAAAGCTATGAAGTTAACCGCATTTAGTGGATCAAGTATGTTTCACCTTGGTTACATTTTGTCCTTGTTCCTTGTAGTACTGGAAGTTCACTCCATCGTTACTGTATTGAAGCTTGTACTTGGTCACCCACTGGTTCAAACCATTTCTTCCTTGCGTTGCTACACGTGTTACTCTAGTGTAGTGACTACCAAGATCAACTGGAGCCATTGATTGGATTTAGTGTGCGAGCTGCCCAAGATCCTGCTTTGGATCCAGTTGCTCTAAAATTTAGTCTGCCCTGTATGGCGGCATGATTCGCACTAAGCTGCGAAGAGGCACTGATATGTCCGTCAGAGATGGCATAGTTCCTCATGCCGAGCCCCTTTCGACAGTCTAAGAGGTTAATAGATAGATAGATAACCTGTATTACAAAAACAACGATACAAATACAATTGAAAGTTCACAAAGCTTTTAGCAAACGTATTTGTTCTACCTTATCTGGCAGCTATTTGTTGCTGTTTATACATGCTTACATTTCTACTTAAGAAAATAGCCTTCATATATGTAAGAATAATTTTTATACAGTGTACATTTAAAACAGCATGATTTTATAACGGTGCTGTAATTTTACTAACTTCGTTTATTGGAGCTAATAGGGATGACGCCTAGCCTATAATATTTCTGCAAACAGCTTGACAAATAATTTGGATGTTATAGTATGATTGTCCAACAATACCTTGACAGCCATAGAGTTCCACCCTCATTGCTATTTCTGCATTCCAAGTTAATGGTCGGAAACGGATGTAACGTGCCATGACTGTTTGGTTTAGGTTATGATAAACAACAGTGTCTTGGTCTGTGTTTCCAACAAATTCCTAAATCAGCAAGATGGCAATTTGTTAGTTTAAAAACCGTATTACACGCCTCAGCGTTTACTACGGTCAAGTAGCTCAAATCTGCGGTCTATTCCGAAGACTAAAACGGCTTTTTATGGCGACAGATCTTTCTCGGTTATCGCACCAAGGCTCTGGAACGACTTACCAAATGTCATTAAACAGTGTTCCTCTGTTGACTGTTTTAAATCAAGATTAAAAACTTTTCTTTTTAAAGAGAGCATTTTTAGATTAGGGTTTTTATGTACAAGACTGTAAAAACATTGAGACCTCGATGTGAAAATGCGTTTTTAAGAACCTGTTTATTATTATTATTATAACATCAACAACATTTATTTATCTCCTCGAGCTCAAATTATCTACAGTTGAAAGGCTAATTTTCTATCACGATAAAGAGGCTTAAGTTTGAAATTCCTCAAGTTCGAGGACAGTCCAATGGCGCTGTGCTTGACCTCAATGGGAGGGGGTACCCGGCCTTGGATAATTACTGACAAATATTTCAGCGGTCATTTCATTTTATCATATAATGAAGAAAAATTGAAATGTCAGGGTGGCCCATTCAGCAACTAGGCTGAAATTCATATGATAATAAATTACAAATAAAAAAAAAAACAGAATAGTGCTAATTACTGACCATATACAAAGATAAAAATTACAAACGACAATAAAAACTATTTGCATATAAAAAAAATTAAGTTAAAATCTATGATACTAGGCTGAAAAATTCGACTAAGGCGGCCGCCATTTTGAAGACTAATCAGCATAATCGCGTCATTCCGTCCATTTACGTTCCCGCCAATTCAGGTTGGACGGAATGACGTCACGATTATGCTGCCAGGTTCAGTAATTCATCTTCATATTTACTTTTTAATGGTAGTGAGGAAAAAAAGCGCTTTCTGGAGTGACCTTCTCCTTTAAAGAAAATTATATTGTAATCAGTGGATTAATTCCGTCTAATTTACCTTGTCTGTTGCTTCTCCGGGCTCTCTGTAGTACTGGAAGCTCACTCCATTATCACTGTACTGCAGCTTGTACTTGGTAACCCACTCTGGATAAGCCCCATTTCTTCCTTGCGTTGCTACACGTGATATTTTGTTGTACTGACTACCCAGATCAATCTGAAGCCATTGATTAGCATCTGATGTGTGAGCCTTCCAAGCTCCTGCTTTTTGTGCAGTTTGTTGAAAGTGAAGTCTGCCCTGTATGGCGGTATGGTTGGAATTCAACTCTGAAGAAGCACTTATTCTTTGGTCCTTGATTTCACCATTTTCCATTCCGAAAGCGCTATTACATTCTAAACGTTTCACAGAATCGAGACAAATACAAAGTCAATTTGGTTTTAAAGAAGCGTATAGCATTACAACACTTTAAGAACTATATGCTTGAGTTGGGTTTATGACGTTGTTATGTATGTTATGCATATTCTTAGTGGCCGTCCGTATCTGTATCTGTATCTGTATCTGTATCTGTATCTGTATAAAAACTATGGGATACAGGCGTGACTTCGTTTCTTCATACTTCACAATAAATTATTGTCTGCATGTTGAAGAGATGCTTCAGGTTTAAAGGGGCACTGTCATTTACCTCACGTCAAAAATTCAAAAGCTAAACGACATATTTACATCAATGGAAACCTAAAAATAATGGTCCAATTTTGTTAAAAATTACTATGCTAGTGTACTGAAACTATAAGAAGTTGAGAACAATAGCCGTTAGGGCCCTACCTGTTTCGCAAGTGTCTCCATAAAATCGAACGGTACATTGACAAAAGTAGCTGTCGTCTCCTTTTCTAGTACAGGATCCACCATTTTTACATGGGTTGCTGATACACAGATCAGGCACTGAACGAAAAGATAAGTAGTTCCATAAAAATAAAATAAAAATAAACAACTTTATAATTTAAGTGTCAGAGGATTTAGCACTGCTGTACCAATAATTGTGGACACTATAAATGAACAAAGACATATTGTAAATATAACATAAACTTGTTTAGAATCCCAACTGGTGGGAGGCTATTTACAAAGCGTGGCCGAGGAGTTGAACTCCGGACTACCGAGAGCAAATCCAGCTAGTGGAATATCATAATCGTATTGGTGCTGTTTGTTTTTCGATGTTGTTTGAAATGAAATTTGGGAATAGCTTTTCATTTTGAACTTGTATTGACTCAGCCAGAATCAAGCTGCAAGTACATTTTAAAAGTGGTTACGATTTTTACTGTCTATCATGGAATGAAAACCATACTGTGTTGCTATCTATAGTCAGTTCCGAGACTGACGGATGCTAAATGTGTGTTAAATGTGTTAACAAACTCGTCCCTGATTACTTAGTCGAGAAATTCACCTTGCGTTCTCATATTCATACCAGAAATACCAGACAACGTAATCAAATGAACATTCCGAGATGTCGCCGAGCCACCGGTCAGCGGTCATTCAGTTACCGTGGAGCTAGCCTCTGGAACGACCTTAGCGACGAAACTACATCTTCAAACTCCATAACAGTTTATAGATCACGAATTGTTAAGTTACTTTTAGCTGATTAATCTATGAATTTGTATTTCTTTCTTTTAAGCTTATCGTGTTTTTACCAATTTTTTATGTGCTTATTCGTGTAGTTATAAGTAGTTATAAGTAGGGGGAAAGAGAGGGGGGCTTAATAAAGTAGGTTATAAGTAGTTATGTAACTGAAAAACCCTTGTAGGGAGTTGCAATAAAGTTTCCATTCCATTCCATGCCTGTTATTGGGAAAAGCTTTTAATTTTGAATTTGGGTGCTTTTAGGAGTGATGGTGATAGGTAGTTACAAAATGTATGTGATTATAAATAACTCTTAGAATTAAAGCTTAACCCAATAATTGAGTTCAGACAAATAATTCAAAGAAAGGAATTTTCTGGAAAATGTAACAATCCTCTGTTATTGTCATGCATATTAAAATTCTAGTTTAGTCTAAAACGTCACGGTTCCTTTTTCTGGAACAACAGATACATTATGTCTACTCCACAGGGCTATTCATAGTCTCAGTGAAAAAATAAATTAAATATATTCCGTGGTAGCAACGAAGCTACGAAGAAATTTGCTTAAAACAATTTAAAATGAAAGTGGCAGTTACAAATAGGGCCAGAAACATCTGACGCTTAAATAATTTCTTACCGACTAAAGTTCATTTTTTGGAGGAGTTTATGATGCATAAACAGTTAAAAGAACCAATTATTATAAGGGGTCATGATATAATTTGTCCACCATGGGCATAGTTTTAAAAAGCATATATTTGCTTCAACCAGCTGTCATGGGTTTTCGTTATAAACATCGTCAAAAACGTGTGAAAATCATTCGTCGCTGAAAAATAACAGAAGCTGCAAAAATAAAATATCTTCTCTGGGTACGGGATTAACGTTTTCCCGCCTTGTAAGTGATATATCAAACACAAGAGACAGTGTTTCATCCCATTTCCAAACATTGAGAAGCGAACTGTTGCGTCGTATTGAATACAACGCGTAAGAGAGTATTTGTGACAAACTTCGAGGCGTTTGTAAATCGGATGAAACACTGTCTCGGGTGTTTGATATGCCTTTTCAATCGAAACAAAAACTAAGGGGCAATAAGTGATTATTGTGTCAATGAAAATATAATACTAGTTTTAAAAGCCACGTCATGGCGCAGACTTTCTCGTAAGTAGATATTTAAAATTTCTGCTTGATATTATTTCGGGTAAATAACACGATAAGTTTGCAGTTAAGCTCTAAAGTACAGCAATGGCGTCCTCTTTAACAAATAGTTTTACGTATATAGATTGAACGGTATGCACCGCCATTGAGAGCTGTTACAAAAATATAGTTAAACTGAATAACCTGAGTTTATGGAGTTTGGGGCAAACAATGCGACAAAACAACCAGCCAGAATGTCATATTCTCTGTAAGTATTCATACAGTCATGAATAAAGATGTAGTGATTAGAATGTTTAACAGCACGGTGTATCGGTAACACTCATCTTCTGTATCTTGACTCCTATAATATTGGTTCAACTGTAGGCGATGATTTGACGATCAAAGGTGTACGACTACTGCTGAGGATTGTTTTGTTTTGATACCAGTGAAGTGTTAGTCAAACTATGAACTGACATCGGCTTCTTCATTTAAAGTAACGGGCCTTGTGGAAGTATATTACCATGCAATTATTCAGTGTTTGAAATCAGCGTAGAGAATAAATGCATTGCGCGTTTCTGTTCATTGTAGTTGTGTTATGAAGCTAAATTTACTAGTTACCTAATTGTTAATTTTAGTTTGTTCGTGTTGATCTCGTGATCAGCTGCGGTCGTCCAGTTGTCAAGGTCAGCCTACGTGTATCTTATTTTGGCTCCAGGTTTTTGTCCCAATGGGTTGGCATCTCACAATAGTTCCCACGAAGTTTATGATTGACTGATATGACTGACCTTGACCGAGACCTCCTTAAAAGCCTGAAGTTATTGTTTTATCCTCTATTGATTCGTTCCTTGAACTATTGTTTTTAGGTTTGTATTATCTATGTGGGTATGCTTGGGTTTGTTTTGGTTTGTTACTTCCTGAGTAACTCTAAGTTCCCACGGTCCGAAACCCAAACATGTCTCTAATTTAGGTATATAGCTAAGTGCACTTTTTTTTGCACTAAGTGCACTTTTTTTGCACTAAGTGCACTTTTTTGCACTTCGACGTGTAAATCAGTCAAGTGCCAGTTGCAAGAAGAAATCAGAGTGACAGTATTTGACGCTGACTTGATGAAGAAATAAAGTCTTAGTCCTATAGAACAACAGACTCCTTGGCACCTCCCCGCTTAGCGAGCGGTTCAACATCCTGACGGTTGTAATAAAAATTAATTGAACTAAAACTGCGAACGAAAGTACAAAATCCTGTGACTCTTATTTCTCAATATTGAAGGATTAATCCACTCTCTCCTCTCACTCTCTCCTTTTCCAAATTGTACCCGGAAGTCGTACCTTAGTTATCCATAACTAGCTTCACACACTTTTTATGATCGACAACTAAATAGTTATCGATAACAATTGACCTAGTACGTCTGTGGAGGCCTTAAGATTATAAGTTACTTGTAATCCTTGATAAAGCTCGATTGATAAAACACCTCGATCGTAAGTAAGGACTAAAATCGAGGGATTGTTAGATGAAAGTGATACACTTTATATCAGAGCAACATATGCACTGACTAAGGGCCTCCACAGACTAGAGAGATAGAGTAGTTGTCGATCATAAAAAGTTGTCGATAACAAAAAGGCGCCAGTGTGTGAAGCTAGTTATCTATAACTAAGGCCCTTAGTTATCGATAACTAGCTTCACACACTGGCTTTTTTGTTATCGACAACTTTTTATGATCGACAACTATCTCTCTGGTCTGTGGAGGCCCTAAAAGACCCTAAAACAACTAACCTGCCTGAGTGAAAGGTACAGCGACTAATAGCAGTAAAAATGTTTCCATTCTAAGACGTCAAACGTACATCAGGTTTTCCACTTCGCGATGGCAGAAATTAAATTGATTATCCAATTATATGCAAATTACCAACATTTCGACACACAACAGTAAACGCTTATATCATTATACTTATCATTATTGCTTGACAATATTTCGTGACGTCATTGTATATTCTACTTCTGTAAAACACGTTACATTCGACTTAAAGTCGGGATAGAGGTATGTAAGATTCAGTAATAAGTTGCTATCATCGTTCTTTCTTAGGTTTTGCCGATTGTCTATCTGCCTCAAAATTTTGTATATTTTCACGGACGATCGACTTCCATTCATTGTAACTCCGACTTTGTATAGGATAGCTGTTTACATGTTGAAACGTCATTAAAAAAGCTATGTTTTTCAAGCCATTTTTTTCAAGTTCGCCGTTCGCAATCCGTCTCAATCTTCTCCATCTTCAACCATCCTTGTTCCTGTTTGGTTTGTTATCACCTCTTTGGTGTTTTTCTACCTTAGTAAACTATTATTTTGAGGCTTTCTTCAGTTTGAAGGTGATTTTGCTCTTCGCAAAAATGACTTAAAATATCGTGACATAGCTCCTTTAAAGGTTGCCTGATTATTTACCCGTCGTGATATTTGATGGCTCCGATTCAGTCTGAAAACCTACCGCCGCTACAAAATTTTCAAAACCGGAAGTACAAATAAAACGGGAACAAGATCCGGGTCCGCCATCCAAGGAACAGGAAATAATACTTGGCACACTACGTTTTCACGTTCGATTTAGCGTACCAAGTGGGAGACTGGGAGGAACGGTCCATATGTTTGAGACCAAGTATTGCATTATGCAGGAACATTTTGGCAGATTACTTCACGTAAAAAAAAGCATCAAAACCACTACACTACACGTTTTCACCAAAAATACTCTCCCTAATTATGTACTTCAAATTTTTATGACTAAATTTTACTAGATTAACTTTTCGTTCTTATTGAGCCAATAACAACTAACTCTCAGCAAATACTAATTTTTATTTTCCTTTTCCTACTCATAACAACCACCCACTCATACACTGTCTGCCTCCACTATTATCCATTGATACAATTATCAATGTTATTTTGGGAACCCTCTGTTACAGGGATCCCCAACAGTGCCACAAAAAGTGCTAGTGAAACTAACAATATTTAATGTTAAATAACAACGCCTAAATCCATGTGGAAGCTTTTGAGGGTACTGTCCTTACTGCTATCTAAGAAGGCGTTTTTGTTGAGCATACTTACAAACAGACACAACCTTACATTATTGCTGTACCTATACAAGATCTACATATTTAATTAAGTTTTTCGAGACCATATTTATAATTAAGCTTATTTAAGAATTTTCTTAAGTCTACCTCTTCAGTTTAAATTACACTTTTGATTATACAGATAATATTTGGCATACAACAATAATTAAGTTTCTTAATAATTTTACAGGACTGAGGTCCCATGGATGGAATTATGCCAAACACCATTTCAGAATCACTTAAAGTGATGGAGGTGGCACTATCTTATTAAAAGCCGCAAAACACTCTCGAAGAATGACGTAGCATAATGGCATCCACTGAAAGTGTGGCCAATGGAGTCAACTTGACCGCAATAATTGCAGTTGGGACTATTCTCAATTCCATAAAATACAATTTTTGTAGTTGAAGAAATAATTTCAGTCGGAATTACCAGCATTGAGGTGGAATATATTTAAGTGGGAGATACCTAAACATTTTGATATTAAACACCTTCCGAATAAACTAGGTTTCGAGATCTCCAAACATCAAGGGTTGTATTTACGTTTTTGGAGCTTTAGCTTTTTCCAATTTAATGTTAAATAACAACGCCTAAATCCAAGTGGAAGCTTTTGAACTTACTGTCCTTGCTACTGTCTAAGAAGGCGTTTTCACAAGCGAATATTTTTTATCTCTATTTGTCACGTTATCGCCTATTGTTATCCTAATGAGAAATGTTTCTTCACAACGGTCGATCTTATTTTCAGCCGGGTCAGGCATTTGAACGTCTAGGATCGTTTCAATATTAGTAGGATGATCCATAATTGGACGATGGTGGCCTTTGCAACCATCGATAAATCGCACCTCACGTTGGCTGTCAATTCCCGGGAGGTACTTTCATCTAAAAGTGACGGGACATTGTCGGAAATTCTAAAATAACCTAAAAGGTACCAAAATCTTGTTTTGTGGGTGTGGCTAGAATTCATTTTTAACCCTAAGAGGTACCAATTCTAAAACAAAACTAGTTCCTGTCATATGTTTTCGCCTGAAACATACTGGTTTTGATCTAAACACCCTAGGCGGTATCAAACCATGCATTTTAACCCCTGAAAGGTACCGTGATGACCCCCGTCACTTTTATATGGGAGTACCCCCGGGAGTCAACGCATGAGCTGACTCGTGTCTTGGGTTTAATATCTTTTTCAAAAACATTACTGACTTGTGTTAGACTTGATAGTGAATCTCTACGTAGGTTTTCTTTAACGCCTCTAATCCATTTTCTGTCGTATTCAGTCATATGGCTTTAAATCTATCTAGCCGGCTATGAATGCAGTGTGTAAATGTGCCACTGCAAATTCCTATTTATGATACTGAATCTTAATTAGCTTCACCGTTTAAATTTAATGGTTGGTAATAGGTCCGCCCTTGATCGATCTCTTGACAAATATCCCCCTGCATTGGATCAACATCATCATAATTAGCAGCCTGGCCAGAACGTACGTCATCAACCGCTTCACAAGTAGCCTGGCCTTCAGTTGCTGGCTCAGTTGCTGGTTCAGGGTCTATCGATGGGTTGCAATATGCTGATTGGCTTGTTGCAAGATTCACTGAAGCAGACATCTCAAAAATTTCCTGCGTGGAGCAATGTCGCGAATTCCTTGAGTTTGTCTTAGTCTCTGTTAAAATATGAAAGAACCAAAAAAAGAAAGATAGTTTTTTGCCTCATGTGAGTTATACGTGTTTGCCTTGTAACGTATAGGCTATTCTTTTTTATTTACAGTTGCTCAGGCCCAAGTTAATATAAAAATATTGCTAATTAATTTTGATGATTGCTTTTATTATCTTCACTTGCCTGCTAAGCAACATATTGATATTGTAAGGATACATTAAAAAAGCTGGACTTCCGAATACCATATCAACGCAAATACACCTTATCAAAGCGGTTTTCAATTGAGTGTCGAAAGTAATCAGGAACTTTTTTGACTTTGCATCACTATGCTCTGTGATTGGTTTAAAAAACTTGCGCCACCTACTCAACCTACAAACCAATCGCAACTTGGTCATACGCGTTTTCCCGCGCTTGGCGCCGGTTACGTGCATTTGCTTCGATTTCTCATTGGTTCGTTTTGTACGTTGTTTTCGTTTGTTGTGATTGGTCATTGTACTGGCCTGGTTTTGGTTTTGGTTTTACGACACTCAATTAAAAAACAGCTCTATAAGAATTGATAATTGTGTTTATTAACGCGCAAAATCGATCAAAATAAAGGACATTCACACGAATGAGAAGGTAATACTTTTTTATAAGGGAATTAATATGAATTGAACAGAGAAAACACTGTGTGACGACTAAGAACAAGGAGCAACTACTTGAAATCTTAACTGTCGTTAAAAATCTAAATTTCCTATATACGGCGTTATAAGGACACGATTCAGAATTTTGGGTCAAAATAGAAGACATTCAGTTGTCACCATTTTATAAGGACGCGAAAATTAGCGTTAATTAGCTGGAGAGTCAATTTCTTTATAACGTACCATTATGATGAAATCGACGCCACAATATAATCGCACCAACTACGATTATCTCAAGTAGTAACCCTACCACTACAGATAATACCACGGGAACTGTCGGGACATCGACTTCGACCTTCATGGTAGTAAACGTACTGAAGCCCTCATTTTCATAATCACCGTTTTTGTCAAAAGACCGCTGAAAGACAGCGTAATCGGTGTTATCGTCAAGCTTCCCATTAAGATACTTGGTGAAAACTAAAATCAAGAAAAAAATGACACAAAAATAAGATTTAGATTGGAAACGATTCATGGCTTACTGATATCAAAGTTTGCTTACTTTTCAGTATTATAACTGTTAACGATTTTCTTTACTGTTTTTGGCATGGAACGAGGTTGAAACTTTATGGTTTAACTTTTCATTCAAATTCTAGTTCTCATAATGAGAAAACCTTATACCAGAACGTGGACAAGTTAACAACGCATTTTTTGTTAGCTTTTCACATAAACAGACTAATGAAAACGGAAAGGATTTATATTGCAGTGATTTATAAAGCACGGCGCCAAATGACTACTTATCAAAATAACCACTATCTAAAATGTCTAATTTAAAGTGGCTGACCATCCCTTGTGCTCTGATGGATCGATACTACCACCCTATATCAGTTGATGTTAAAACAATTGTATCAAACAAATGCCCAATGATTGGTGAACACGTTATGAACATCGTCTTGACAAAATATGTTACTAAGCAATAGCAAAAACTTGTCAAAAACACCCTTAATTTTAGCTGTAAAGTGCTGATCTCAAAAACGAGCTCGGTGACCCCAATTTTTTTATTATTGAATAATAATCATGGAGTATAATTTAAACGGTTTAAACGGTACCGCTGTAAATTTGTGTACCACTTACGCCGAGGAAGGCTTGAGATACAGCCGAAACGTCGGGTGGGACATATAATGGGATATATTTTTATATTTTAAAAGCAAAATTTCAACTAGTGTAACTTTTAATTCATTTTAATTTTAAGTCAACCTGGTTACAGGTCCAATTTTAGAATGATCAGCATGTTAAGATACAAATTTAGAAAGTTTAAAAACATTTCTGGGAAGGGGTTCAGAGCCACCTTATTTAATATTATATGCGCATCATAGCCAACTCACGTGATGTATCTCTGCGCTTTCTTCTAGCTTGAGTTACTCCAGACCTTGAGTAGTACTTCCCATCTCCAACACGAAATTTCGTTCTTTGTGACTTTTTGTTGGCAAACGCAGCTGTAACATAAGGCTCTCCTTCCACTTTGTCCTCGTAAGCTCGCGTGATTTTAACATATTTTCTATCTGATGATTTGCCTGGGTTTTGTCCTTTTTTTAATGGTATGACGATTATCTGATAAAACCTAAAAGAAATATAACGTTACAAAAGATTTACAAAAATGGTTTGTCAATCGAAAAGAATGGTTCGTCAGTAGTGTTGGATAGCAAATGGAGGATAAAAATGTTATACCAGACTAGTTTTGTGACAACTTCTCGAAACAGCTGTATTCTGAAGACTGCATTTCGAAACCTGGCAGATCACGTGCTGATCACGTGATGCTCCCTGTTAGCCTGATTTCAGGATAAACTGGGAGCATGTGTTTGTGATTGGTCCAAGTGGAGCATGGATATGGTTCTCTCGACCATATTCTCAGCGCCAACCGGAAGTAAAAAAGAGAGGAGAGTGGTTTAGAGACTAGACTAGCATTTCTAAACACGACAAGAGTTTTTATAGGGACACTGTCCCGGCGTATTTGCTCAAAACTGTTATAAATGCACGAAATGGTCCCTAAATCTGTCAAATAAGAACTTATAGTAAACTCTAACTAAATGATAAAAAGTAATTTCTTCAAGAAATTCCATACTGCAACAACATTTTTGCAAAATTTCAAAGATTTCCGTGCCAAATTTGAAACTTTGAAAAACTGACATCCTGACGTTTTTCAAAAATCCATATTGCAATCCATTTCCATCCTCGCTGTCGTTTGTCATCCTCACTTCCTAATGGGTTCCTGTCATTTGTCGAGTGCTATTCTACAGAATCAAACCATTATTGTTCAACTTCCTATGATCAAGATATGTTTCTGAGCTTCCCAAAATCATGCTAAAATCAGGACAGTGTCCCTTTAAATCATTTGCCTCTGAACTAGCTCATCCATAAAATCACCTCAATGCAGCTAAGTACAATCGGCATAACTGAGCACCAACTGTAAAATAACTTTTCAAAACTGACCTGACCGGTTTGCCATTGCTTAACGCTTGCTTGTTTAGAAAGTTGATCGACACTTCTGTTGTCCCAATGTCGTCATCAGAAGGCGGAGAAGGCATGGGCGGGTCTGAAACAAACAAACAAACAAACAAACAAACAAACAAACAAACAAACACACAGGGTTGCTATTTGGAAAGATGGAGTCTTGGAGTAGCTGACATTCGAGATATTAACTTAAATTAAAAGGCAATTAATTATAATTTCCAAGGTGATAAGGTGGTTTTCATATGATGCAGCAAAAATGTTCTTTAAATTTGCTTTCTCAATATGTCACAGCTTTTGAAGAACGTGTCAATCCGGCCGAGTGAAAGCTTTGAAATATATGGTTTCAAGTCTTAGACCTATGTACTCGGCTCCAACAGAATGGACATGTTGCAATGTTGAGAGTGACGACTCCCGAAGTTTTTAAGGAAACAAATTACGCTTCATAAGCCCCATTTGGGGAAAGAAAAGCCCGTTAATGGAATTATTAATATCGGGGCCCGTTTGGGGATTACAAAGTCCGTTGAAAGCTGTGGCGATTTTATACGGAAAAAGTCATACAAGAACTAGTAATCTTCTTGGTACCTATTAAGTATGCATCATCTTAGTAATGATCAGCATTGATGTGGAAGCTTCCATAGCTACTGTACTAGTTTTGTTATTTGCTATTTTATGCAAGCTAGCCTCATTAAGAGAAGCACTGGACACATGCACCAAATGGGTGATATTTTTTCTCTTGCTGGAGTATAATTATTACAACACGTGACGTGTTTAAACCAAACGAACGGATAAACAATATTTGATGGATAAAAGCTACAAAAATGTTACATAGCTTTTTATCTTTTTCCTCACCTTCAGTTGTGGCAGTTTTAGGATCGCTTAGTGGACCATTACCCTTCACAGTTGCAGCCAAAACTTGAATTGTATATGTAGTAGACTGCCTCAGCCCATTTATAATTGCTTTCAAAGTAGATGCTGTTACGTTCATTTCGCTTTTTCTTTCTCGTCCGTGTAAAGTATGACATACTTGGTAATATGACCAAGTCTGTTCTGTGGATGAACCGGCTCCCATTCTACCTCGATACTTGTGCTGTTCAGTGTCTTTACAACGGTTAATACAGGAGCCTCGGAGGGTCCTGAAACATACAGCAATTTGAGCTTTTGTAAAAAAACAAAAAACAAGTTGATTTGATATCATTTGCAGGATTCCAGATACGTTTTAGAGGCAAGATGTAAATGAGGAATTACAACGGGTCAATAGATATGGGCCTCACCAAATTTGTTGGGTCAGGTAGCTGACCTTGTCGGGTTTTTGACCTGAGACCCCTCTCTTATCTGGAACACTGCATTTGGCTGACAGCAATTCACTTAGAGAGTCTACTGAGGTGTTTAACGTTAAGGGATATTGTTTCATTGTTGTCTGTATAAACGTCTCTCCTGGGTCCCCTCTTACTAACAAAGAGAAGCAAGGGAAAGGGAGACGCCTTATGATATGTAAATGTGTCTGTTTTGTAGATTAGTCAAAATATATCAAAAACTGTTATGTTTTTACTTACTGTCTTGATCCGTGCTGACAAAAATAGGATCACTGGGCGGTCCATCACCTTTGATAGTAGCAGCTAATACCCTAATGTCGTATACTGAAAACTTCTCAAGATCCTTCAGCTCAACTCTTCGGTCCGTAACTGTTACTGTCCGGTCGGTGCCTCCTGGTATCTTTTTGTAGATGACAGTATATTGACGGATACGACCGTGCTGTTTGTCTGGTGGCACTTCACCCCACGTGACTAAAATACTGGTTGAGGTGAGGTTATGTCCTTTCAAATCCTGAGGAGCAGCACCAGGCTCTGAGCAAGGAAGAGGAAAATAAGAAAACTGAAGTAGCTTCAGTCATGTATAATGTGACCTCGCAATAGGGCAACCTTTGTTTACATCGGTGTTAATCTTTCATCTCTAATTAATATAAATTTACTGAAAATTGAATTTAGTCTGACAAACTTATTATAGACAAACTTATTATAGTAACTGTTCCATTCGGCAACTGAGGAAAATATTCTTAAGGTATACGTTGAATATTGAATATTGATATTTCCTTTTAATTGAAAAACGTCAAATTTACAGACGTTTGACCTTTATTTGCAAAAATGTCTATAAAATTTGCAACTTTTAAAAGCATCGTTTGAAGCAGATTCCTGCCCGTTTCCTTTCAAACTTGGCTCGATAACTAAACTTTTCACTCTTTGTGGTTATGATATCTGGTTGAATTTCGAAATACGAGATGTAAACAATGGCATAAGCATAACAGATCACAAAGTAGCATTTTCTGCAAAAAAAACCCTGCTTATTTACGTTAAAACTTTACTACATATTATTAAAATTAGTAAAAATTTCAACAACTTAACTAAATTTTTTTTTTGCAGCTGATATTATGCACATCACAATACTGACTTACTGTCTTGGTTTGTTTGAGCAGTTATTGGATTACTGTAATTCCCATCTCCTTTGATGGTGGATGCTAAAACCCTGATCCTGTAATCCTGACTCTTTATCAGACCAGTCAGGTTCGCCTGCAGTACAGAAGCTTTAACTGTCGTAGTATTAATAGGTGTATTCAAACCATCTCCACTTATCGCCTGATAGCTGACGGTGTAACTCATTATGATACCATTTCTATCTTCAGCATGAACCTCAATCCACGTGACCAGAATGCTGGTGGAAGTCGTGTCAATTTCTGTTAAATTATGTGGAGCACCGCTGGGCTCTAAAAAAAAATTGATAATTGGGTGAACTTTCTGTGATTATAATACAGGCTAAAAATTTCTGAAAGGTGATTGGTTAGAACGAGCTGTATTTATCTGAAATACTGAAATACATGCGTGTAGAAATTACAGTTTCCAAATATGACAAGTGTAACAATCGCTACTCTAAAAAAGTAAAACAAGATGACGGACATTTCTATCATTTAGCGTGTGGACAAAAGTGGGCATTTGATTTCAATGAGATTACCTGTCAAAGTTTACGAAAAACTACGATTACTGAAAGCAAAAAAACGATTGTGTGGTATAACTGAGATGAAAAAGGACAAAATTGCTTAAACGTTTCCGTAAAACGAAACTTTAACGACATCTGTGAATCAGCTACGATCGTCATAGTCAACTACTCGGGTAGGATATCTATCATATATATATATGTATTTGCCTTGTATTATAAACAAATAATAGCATGAGTTGTAGTGGTATTTGGTAATGATACTGGCTCGTAATATTTCAAAATTGTCCAAATATCACAAGCCGCTTATACAAATTCTCAGAAACACCTAGTGCAATAATCACATAATCACGGGAAATAGCAAGCTAACCAATACAACGTTTATCCAACAATTCGTATTTTTACTTTGCAGCATACTTAGTTACATCAAGAATTTGTTTAATTGTCAAGACAATTCATTTTGAAGATCAGTTCTCAAGTTCATTAATAATTCATCAAGTTAAAACAAAGCAAAACATAACCGTGACGGAGGATTGGATTTCTGATATTAATTAGTATAGATTTTTACTATTTTATTTCTCCATTTACTCCATTTACACTCGAGGTAGAGTTTCATCCGATTTCCCAACACCTCGAATTTCGTCAAAAATACTCCGCTACACGTCGTATTTTCAACTCTCTTCTCGGTGTTTGGATATACTACTTCCATCATTATCTTACGATCTGCCAGTTGGTATTATTAGGTGAAAATTGGACGCTGAATACTGTTAAACATAAATGGTCAAAATCAGAAAACAATTGTTCTTGATTATTTCAACCGAACGAATTAGTCAAGTAATATCACTTACTATCTTGGTCTGTTCTAACAACAATAGCAGGATAACTGGGTGGTCCATCTCCTATCACTGTAGATGCAAGCACTGTGATATTGTAATTGACGTACTCCTTTAGATTTATCAATTCCTTTTGACGATCAGAGAAACTAGCTTGAACATTTCCACTGTGATTCTCTGTTTGTGAATGGTAGGTAATGTTGTAACCCTGATGATACCATTCTGTTTATCAACTGGAACTTCTTCCCACTTGACTAAGATGCTGGTTGAGCTGCTGTTTTGTCCTCTCACATTTTGTGGAGCACCATCAGGTTCTGATATAGAAGTCCAAAACAACTTTATATTGCAAATAATGTGTGAAGATATATCGACAACCTGTTTGTAAGGTTGTCACAGACCTTCCCAATGTTGTGTAATACTTACCAAAAGGAAAAACTACCAGAGACTATAGATTGATGCCAAGGTTATTAAATGCAAAATTAGTTAAAATCGGTACACTGTTTGCTATTAACAAATCTTTACTTCGACTTTATTGTGATAATAAGTATACGAGGGAAATAATATATTTTTACTGTATGTACTGTAGGTTAGTTGAAAGCTATTTACCATATAATGTAACTCTCGAAACATAGAAAATATAATTCCATAGATTGATGGAAACACTCATAAAAGTTTGGGGAACTCAAACTTTACTGTATTGCTTATGTTAGTACATCTTTCATGGTCCCCAAATATCCATTCATGTTACATCCCACCACCCCTCCCTTCCCCCCTCTCAAATAATAGCAATTTGAAATTAAAACACAAATAATAATGTAAATGAATACAACTGGTAAATGTTTAATCAACTAAAGAGTACCTTCTTCATCTGTGGTAGCATTCACTACAGAGCTCCCAGTACTTGTACCAATTAGATTCCTTGCAAACAACCTAATGTTATATGTCGTCCAAGGCAAAAGGTTTTTAAGAGAAGCACTTGTAAAGGAGTTGGACAACACACAGGCACTGTTTGATAGCGATCCTTGACACACTACATCAGTAAAGTTCTGATTATCTACACTGATCTTCACTGTGTAGTTCAAAATTGCAGAGTTCCCATCAAAACCAGCCATCCAGGAGATGTTCACCACTCGTGAGCTCTTCGAGTCAACTGTCACATTAAATGGTGGGTCTGGAACCACTGCAGAGTTAATAACCAGATATACACAACTGAAGTTTATTAGCTATTGCTATTAAGGGAAGTGCAGATCAATGAATATTACAAGTGACACAGTATAATGCTTGGGGTAGTTGAAATACTATGAATGAGCCTTTTTTCCCTATACTCCCGCTGACAAATAACCCCAATAAAAAAATGAAACCCATTTGCCCATATGTCACTTTTAACATTGATATCACCTGTGCGTATTGCAGGTTCATTATCATTCACTTGATGTTCATATAGATTTGCATTTGCCACAAAAGCCATCTACATTATTCTACCCACGACTCTCTCCCCTCAATCATTTCAGTAACATGTTCACATTCAATCAAATCTCAACAAAGTTAAAGGTTAGAGAAAAGGACAAAAAGAAAGAAAAAGAACCCAGGCTGATTAAACCTGGGCCACCGGGTCCCGATGATAAAATTGAAAGGCAAGTGCCTACAGACCATCAGCCCACTGTGTGACGTCATGTGCCAGTGCCCATCTCCATAAATAAATAAATAAATAAATAAATAAATAGATAGATAGATAAATAAATAAATAAATAAATAAAGTAAGTAAGTAAGTAAGTAAGTAAGTAAGTAAGTAAGTAAGTCAGTAAGTAAAGAAAGAAATAAATAAATAAAAAAAATAAAAATATATAATGAACAGAAACTCTTCACAAAACTTGATCCCACCTGAGCTATTGGCCCTACAATAATCATAAAGCAAAAATATTGTACTAAAATCAACATTACTGGTTGCAAAACACACCTTGAATAACAATTGATGTTATATCTGAGAAATTACCAACATCATTTATAACAAGGCAGGTGTAATTCCCAGTATCCTGTGACGTAGTTGCAGTGATTGACAGCTGTGCTTGACTTTCATTGTGATGTGGAATAGTAACTCGTGAGTCATTAATCTCCACACTAGTATTTCTTGCTATCACTGTTCCATCTTTTATCCACAGCACTTGAGACGCTGGTGGTGAAGCGTTAACGTGACATGTCAGCTGTATTTGTTTGTCTACAGGAAGAAACTGTTTTTGATCGCCATAGATTGTCACTTCTGGTGCGACTGCAATGACAACATTATTGGAGTTAATCACAAATACTTAGAACTGGGGAGGCTACGCCCAGAGGTCCAACCCCTTACCCTTTTATATACCATTTTTGACAGAAAAGGTACCCCTTTCATATACCTTCCATAGAAATTATGAAAATGGTAACCCTTTCATATACCTACAGTAGAAACACTGCATCCCTTTTCTATACCCTTGGAATGAACTTAATGAACAATATATATCCCCAGAAGGAAGTGGAAGGAAGCTGTCTTACGATGGCTAAGAACTTCAAATCTGCAGTCCACCTCATACCTAAATGACAGTTTTTCCCTACCCTTTTCTATACTCCAACTCGTGAAATTCCTACCCTTTTCTATACTCCAACTCGTGAAATCGCTACCCTTTTATAAACCTCCAGTCTGAAAAGGCACCCCTTTCGGGCGGAGCCTCCCCGTATAGTCCATTATAGGGAGTAGCCGGGAACTGTTCTACATTGAACTACATAAATGATAATTATTATGTGGAAATAAATGACCTAGTGAATTTTAAGCTTGGTAGAAACACAATGAGACAGATAGCTACTCAGAAAAATAATTCTGAATTCTCCCAACAGGAGTAAGTTTGGCACAAAACAAAACCAAACATTTGGCAACTTGCCACCATAGAGGATAACTAATAGCTGCTACATGTACAAACACGTGTTTCTAACAAGATACCGCACTTTTTTACATTGCCTTTCTTCAGTTTGCGTATTTTACCGCCATTATAAATGATGTAAAAACATGGCGTGGTTGTACATGAAAAAGAATCTGATAACAAAACCGGCTTATATATCTTTAATGTACAGCTGCTTATCCCATAATAACGGAAAAAGATTGCAAAAACGCCCATAAATTTAATCTACATATCCTTATCCATATCTATGTTTCTTCTTTCCAAGTCGAGTCGAAGTGTAAAATTCAAAGAAATATTTATAATTAGTGTCTTGAGAACATTCCCATTGTAAAGATAAATAATAATTACTGTGAATCAACTACGACATATAATAATATCAAAGACATTACAATGAACATCCAGTTTAGCAGCATTGGAGGTATCATTTCCAAGGTTGTTGCCCGCCACACATCGATATTCTACGCTGTCTGTCCTGCTCACATTCGTTATAGTCAGCTGTTTTCTGTCTGCTGAGAAACTGATTCTGGAATTGACACTTGTATCGATAAGAAATCCATTTCTGGTCCATGATAATGTCGGTTTTGGATTTCCAGTAGCATTACAAGACAAAGTCACGTTATCTCCTTCTGTTTTTGTCTGAGCTTCTGGATGAACAATGATCTCAGGTTGATCTGTTATAAAAAAACAAGCGACATTACAAATGTCGTTACAACTGAAAAATGTACAGGATTTTAGCAGCAAACAAATTACTCGGGGTACTCCCTATAATGGACTATACGGGGAGGCTCCGCCCGAAAGGGGTCCTTTTTTAGGCTCGAGGTATGTGAAAGGGTAGGGATTTCACGAGTTGAAGTATATGAAAGGGTAGGGATTTCACGAGTTGAAGTATATGAAAGGGTAGGGATTTCACGAGTTGAAGTATATGAAAGGGTAGGGATTTCACGAGTTGAAGTATATGAAAGGGTAGGGATTTCACGAGTAAATGATATTATTGTTTGGTTAACATCTCTACTGGTAATGCTTGATGATTTCTGGTGATATATATTGTTCATCAGAAGTTCATTACAAGGGTATAGAAAAGGGATGCAGTGCTTCTACTGGAGGTATGTGAAAGGGGTACCATTTTCATAATTTCTATGGAAGGTATATGAAAGGGTACCATTTTCTATGGAAGGTATATGAAAGGGGTACCTTTTCTGTGAAAAATGGTATATGAAAGGGTAAGGGGATGGACCTCTGGGCGGAGCCTCCCCGTATAAAACTTTTTTGAGTACCCCCCGGGACAAATTATGAAAAAGAAAACTGATCCGGTTATAGCTCGTCTGTAAGTATAAAATGTAGCCTGCATTATTGAGTGATATTGAGCACACCCTTCCAACTTGCGCTCTAATAATTACTCCAGCTCCAGCTGCTACGCAAGCTAATGAATATATAACACAAAATCTCCTAAGAATAATTTTTTATTTCCAGGAAACCGTGATCATAGATCAGTATGTAATGATGCGCGGCAAAAAACATTTACTTGTCAAATTCACGACCATGCATGTATACTGGAAGTGCACAGTGGTATTTTATAATCGTTATTGAAACTAAAGGAATATTTGATAAACCAAATGAGCTTTCTTTCTGAAAACCCAGGAGAGAAGGACAGAAAACTTGACAAAAACCACTGTACGTACATGGAACATCTACCGTATTTTTTTTCAAACGAACCACGTTTAATAAGGTGAATAGCTGTAACTGTTTTTTTCCCAAGGCTTAATTCGAGAGACCATGTTTCTTTATAACGCATGCAATTTCAGTGATAAACGAAATGAACTTTCTACAAAATCAATTGGAAACTAGAAAGCCCCGTCAACTATAATAACAGTGTTGGAGCTGTTCCGTTTCGATTAAAAACATACTGTACTTACATTGCACATCCAGTGTAGCAGGATTGGAGGTATAATTTCCCAGGTTGTTTCCCGCCACACATCGATATTCTCCGCTGTCTGTCCTGCTCACATTCGTTATAGTCAATTGCGTTTTTTCTAATAGAAAACTGATTCTGGAATTTCCACTTGCGTTGATAAGAAATCCATTTCTGGTCCATGATAATGTCGGTTTTGGATTTCCAGTAGCATTACAAGACAAAGTCACGTTATCTCCTTCTGTTTTTGTCTCAGCTTCTGGATGAACAGTGATCTCAGGTTGATCTGTTATAATAAAACAAGCGACGTTAGAGTTGTCGTTACAAATTAATAATGTACAGGATAAAAGCAGGAAACAAATATCTAGAACAAAACAAAAACATCAATCCGGTTAGCTGTCTGCAGTCCTGAGTGATTTTGGGCGCGCGCTTCCAACTCGCGCACTTAATTACAACAGAGTCAACAGCTACGCAGAAAAGAAGTTAATTATAATTTTTATATTTCTATCACGTAGGCTATATAAAAGAAAACAAAACAAAGAAACGAAAAATTATGTTTCTCCAGCACACCTTGATCATAGATCGGTATATAGAATAGAAGAATAGAACAACTTTATTTAAGTGTCATTGGTATTAAGCTAAAAAAAACTAATTGGGGACACTATATATAGCATTCAAGATAAAAAAAATATATGAAGTTAGATACTTGAGGAATATTTGATAAATCAAATCAACTTTGTGCAAACCTAGGAGAGAAGAAGAAGGCGACTTGGCATTCATTTAACTAAAGCTACAAATTGTACTTACATTGGACATCCAGTGTAGCAGGATTGGAGGTATCATTTCCAAGACTGTTGCTCGCCACACATCGATATTCTCCGCTGTTTGTCCTGCTCACATTCGTTATAGTCAACTGCTTTTTGTCTGCTGAAAAAACTGATTATGGTATTTCCACTTGTATCTAAAGTTGATCCATTTCTTGTCCATGATATTGTCGGTAGTGGATTTGCAGTAGCGTTACAAGATAAAGTCACGTTTTCTCCCTCTGTTTTCACTTCACTCCGTGGTTGAATAGTGATCCCAGGTTGGTCTGTAACAATAAAACAATCATTTAAGCAAATGACAAAATAAAATTATAACATAGCTAGCAAATCCACATAGTAAAATTCAGTAGCGCGCGCGTGCATCATAATCCAATGATGCACGCTGGTGGCGCGAGCAAACTGGACCTGTCACTTCGACAGAGTATCGCGCCGGTGATTGCTTCTGAAGACTTGGCACTGAGTTGGGTTCCTCACGTACGCGTCAAAATTCAAAAGTTTTCTTGGATGAATCGTCGGAAATCTTTCATCTCTTGTCGTTTGCTCAATTAATGGCTGTAATGGAATGTTTTATTCGCCGATACAACTTGCTCTATGTAAAAGTTTGCGTAAGGTGAGTACATTAAAATCATTTTTTGTCGTTAAGAGTTTGTTTACCATTTTCTGAAGTTGTAAAATCACGTAGCTTAAATTTTGCTTCAAAATTGGGTTATTTCCCATTTTTTTTGCTGTTTAGTACTTTAGAAAACTTCATTGAGACATAATTGTGGATTGCTTTTCTTTTTTAAGCAATTGACCGGCGAAAAAAGGCTGACTTCCTTCGAAACCAAAATTATTTCGCGTTCAATGTTCGGTGTACAACGCTCGCGTATGATCTCAATTTTCCTTTTAATTTGTCCAAAAAATGTTTGAATCGCAATAAAATGTTATAAAACAATTGGCTCATGCTTTTAGCTGAGCATTATCGAGTTATGATGCACTTGGGAAGTTTGGAGAGCACTCAAGAAGCTAGAGTTGCACTCGGCTATCGCCTCGTGCAACTCTTACGCTTCTATCGTGCTCTCCAAACTTCCCGCGTGCATCATAACTCGATAATGCACGCTAAAGCATGAACCAATTGTTAAATATTAATATGGAGACACCAAACCAGTGCAAAAGCGTTGGGAAGAGAAAATTTATTTTTTACAAACGAAACACGATTAATAAGGTGAATAGCTGAAACTGTTTTTTCCCCAAGGCTTAATTAGAGAGACCATGTTTCTTATAACGCATGCAATTTCAGTGATAAACGAAATGAACTTTCCACAAAATCATTTGGAAACTAGAAAGCCCCATCAACTACAATAACAGTGTTGGAGCTGTTCCGTTTCGATTAACAACATACTGTACTTACATTGCACATCCAGTGTAGCAGGATTGGAGGTATAATTTCTCAGGTTGTTTCCCGCCAGACATCGATATTCTCCGCTGTCTGTCCTGCTCACATTCGTTATAGTCAATTCCTTTTTTTCTAATAGAAAACTGATTCTGGAATTTCCACTTGCATCGATAATAAATCCATTTCTGGTCCATGATAATGTCGGTTTTGGATTTCCAGTAGCATTACAAGACAAAGTCACGTTATCTCCTTCTGTTTTTGTCTCAGCTTCTGGATGAACAGTGATCTCAGGTTGATCTGTTATAATAAAACAAGCGACATTAGAGTTGTCGTTACAAATTAATAATGTACAGGATAAAAGCAGGAAACAAATATCTAGAACAAAACAAAAACATCAATCCGGTTAGCTGTATGCAGTCCTTAGTGATTTTGGGCGCGCCCTTCCAACTCGCGCACTTTATTACAACAGAGTCAACAGCTACGCAGAAAAGAAGTTAATTATTATTTTTATATTTCTATCTCGTAGGCTATATAAAAGAAAACAAAACAAAGAAACGAAAAATTATGTTTCTTCCGCACACGTTGATCTAAGATCGGTATATAGAATAGAAGAATAGAACAACTTTATTTAAGTGTCAATGGTATTTAGCTAAAAAAGACTAATTGGGGACACTATATATAGCATTCAAGATAAAAAGATATATAATGTTAGATACTTGAGGAATATTTGATAAATGAAATCAACTTTGTGCAAACCTAGGAGAGAAGAAGAAGGCGACTTGGCATTCATTTAACTAAAGCTACACATTGTACTTACATTGGACATCCAGTGTAGCAGGATTGGAGGTATCATTTCCAAGACTGTTGCTCGCCACACATCGATATTCTCCGCTGTTTGTCCTGCTCACATTCGTTATAGTCAACTGCTTTTTGTCTGCTGAAAAACTGATTCTGGAATTGTTACTTGTATCTACAGTTGATCCATTTCTGGTCCATGATATTGTCGGTAGTGGATTTGCAGTAGCGTTACAAGATAAAGTCACGTTTTCTCCCTCTGTTTTAACTTCACTCCGTGGTTGAATAGTGATCCCAGGTTGGTCTGTAACAATAAAACAATCATTTAAGCAAATGACAAAATAACAATATTAATATGGAGACACCAAACCAGTGCAAAAGCGTTGGGAAGAGAAAATATATTTTTTTACAAACGAAATACGATTAATAAGGTGAATAGCTGAAACTGTTTTTTCCCCAAGGCTTAATTCGAGAGACCATGTTTCTTTATAACGCATGCAATTTCAGTGATAAACGAAATGAACTTTCCACAAAATCATTTGGAAACTAGAAAGCCCGTCAACTACAATAACAGTGTTGGAGCTGTTCCGTTTCGATTAACAACATACTGTACTTACATTGCACATCCAGTGTAGCAGGATTGGAGGTATAATTTCTCAGGTTGTTTCCCGCCAGACATCGATATTCTCCGCTGTCTGTCCTGCTCACATTCGTTATAGTCAATTGCGTTTTTTCTAATAGAAAACTGATTCTGGAATTTCCACTTGCATCGATAATAAATCCATTTCTGGTCCATGATAATGTCGGTTTGGATTTCCAGTAGCATTACAAGACAAAGTCACGTTATCTCCTTCTGTTTTTGTCTCAGCTTCTGGATGAACAGTGATCTCAGGTTGATCTGTTATAATAAAACAAGCGACGTTAGAGTTGTCGTTACAAATTAATAATGTACAGGATAAAAGCAGGAAACAAATATCTAGAACAAAACAAAAACATCAATCCGGTTAGCTGTCTGCTGTCCTGAGTGATTTTGGGCGCGCCCTTCCAACTCGCGCACTTTATTACAACAGAGTCAACAGCTACGCAGAAAAGAAGTTAATTATAATTTTTATATTTCTATCACGTAGGCTATATAAAAGAAAACAAAACAAAGAAACGAAAAATTATGTTTCTCCCGCACACCTTGATCTAAGATCGGTATATAGAATAGAAGAATAGAACAACTTTATTTAAGTGTCAATGGTATTTAGCTAAAAAAGACTAATTGGGGACACTATATATAGCATTCAAGATAAAAAAAATATATAAAGTTAGATACTTGAGGAATATTTGATAAATCAAATCAACTTTGTGCAAACCTAGGAGAGAAGAAGAAGGCGACTTGGCATTCATTTAACTAAAGCTACACATTGTACTTACATTGGACATCCAGTGTAGCAGGATTGGAGGTATCATTTCCAAGACTGTTGCTTGCCACACATCGATATTCTCCGCTGTTTGTCCTGCTCACATTCGTTATAGTCAGCTGCTTTTTGTCTGCTGAAAAACTGATCCTGGAATTGTCACTTGTATCTATAGGAGATCCATTTCTGGTCCATGATATTGTCGGTACTGGATTTCCAGTAGCGTTGCAAGATAAAGTCACGTTTTCTCCCTCTGTTTTCAATTCACTCAGTTGTTGAATACTGATCCTAGGTTGGTCTGTAACAATAAAACAATCATTTAAGCAAATGACAAGATAACAACTGATTGATATGGAGACACCAAACTAGTGCAAAAGTGTTGGGAAGAGAAAATATTTTTTTCACAAACGAAAGCGATTAATAAGGTGAATAGCTGTAACTGTTTTTTCCCAAGGCTTAATTCGTGAGACCATGTTTCTTTATAACGCATGCAATTTCAGTTATAAACGAAATGAACTTTCTACAAAATCATTTGGAAACTAGAAAGCCCGTCAACTACAATAACAGTGTTGGAGCTGTTCCGTTTCGATTAACAACATACTGTACTTACATTGCACATCCAGTATAGTAATATTGGAGGTATCATTTCCAAGGTTTGTGCTCGCCACACATCGATATTCTCCGCTGTCTGTCCTGCTCACATTCGTTATAGTGAATTGCGTTTTTTCTAATAGAAAACTGATTCTGGAATTGCCACTTGCATTGATAAGAAATCCATTTATGGTCCATGATAATGACGGCTTTGGATTTCCAGTAGCATTACAAGTCAAAGTCACGTTATCTCCTTCTGTTTTTGTCTTAGCTTTTGGATGAACAGTGATCTCAGGTTGATCTGTTATAATAAAGCAAGCAACATTAGAGTTGTCGTTACAAATAAATAATGTGCAGAATCAAAGTAGGAAACAAATGTTTAAAACAAAACAAAAACATCAATCCGGTTAGCTCGTCTACAGTCCTGAGTGATTTTGGACGCGCCCTTCCAACTCGCGCATTTTATTACAACAGAGCCAGCAGCTACGCAGGCTATATAAAAGATAACAAAAGAAAGAAACGAAAGATTTTGTTTCACCCGCACACCTTGATCATAGATTAGTATATAAAGTTAGATAGTTGAGGTATGAATATGAACTTTGTGCAAACCTAGGAGAGAATCGAAGAAGAAGGGCACTTGGAATTCATTTAACTAAAACCACACACTGTACTTACATTGGACATCCAGTGTAGAAGCATTGGAGGTAACATTTCCAAGACTGTTGTTCGCCACACATCGATATTCTCCGCTGTCTGTCCTGCTCACATTCGTTATAGTCAGCTGCTTTTTGTCTGCTGAAAACTGATCCTGGAATTGTCATTTGTATCTATAGGAGATCCATTTCTGGTCCATGATATTGTCGGTACTGGATTTCCAGTAGCGTTGCAAGATAAAGTCACGTTTTCTCCCTCTGTTTTTGTATTACTTAGTGGATGTGTATTGATCTAAGGTTGATCTATAAATGTAAGATAAAAGATCAAAGTCAAAATAGTGAGAAAAAAAAAATAATAATAATAATAATAATGTACGGAAAAAATAAAGTAATGGAAAAAGTGAGATAATGGAAAAAGCTTATGTTAAAACAGCAGAGGAGGTGCTAGGGTACAGAAAAGAAAAACAAGCCATGGTTAAGTCAGGAAACTTGGACTCTTATAGACCAAAGGAAAGCCATCAAGCAGAAGATAGTCGGTGCAAGATCAGAGAGACTAAAACAAAGATGGCAAAATGAATACCGAGAGAAGGATAGGGAAGTTAAAAGAGAGGTTAGGGTGGATAAAAGAAGATGGACTGAAGAGATTGCAGAAGAAGCGGAAAATGCGGCTTAACAACAACACATGAAGACACTGTATACCCTGACCAAAGTATTGAGGCAATGAGAGGCCAAGGCAGAGTGCTGCAGTAATGGACAAAAAACGGCAAGACCCTTAACGATGAAGAAAGTAAAACCAAACGATGGTTGGAGCACTTACCGAGATACTAAATAGAGAGAACCCTAGTAACCAGCAAGTGAAATGGAGATAGAACTGCTGGATGAATAGAAGAAATTGCGACATCTGAACCAAGCAGAGCCGAAGTAAGGAAGGCAATAGGGCACCTGAAGAATGGAAAAGCGCCAGGTATCGACAACATACAAGCAGAGCTGCTTAAAGCTGGCATGACTATGCTACCCTAAAGTCAAGGAGATCATAGACATAGTGTGAAGAGAAGAGAAGACACCAGGAAAATGGAGGAAAGGACTGATTGTCAATCTGCCGAAAAAAAGAAATCTGAAGGAATGTAAAACTGGCGTGGAATGTGGACAAATGTAAACCGTTGCGAATAAATTCGCGGAGCAACGATGCAGTGGAAGTGAATGGCCAAGGAATAGAGAATGCTGATAGATTTGTGTATTTGGGTGCTACAGTTTTCAGAGAAGGCGGAGGCCCACTCAAGACATCCACAACAGAGTAGTTAAAGCGAGAGGGGTATTCTTGAGATTGAAAAAGATCTGGAGCAGCAAAAGCATCAGTCGACGAACCAAAGTCAGGCTTTATAAGACACTAGGTGAAGCCAGTCTTGATGTATGGCTGCGAGACGTGTAAGATGACAGAAGTGATGAAGATAAAATCGATGTCTTCGAAAGGAGATGTCTTAGGGCGGATATTTAGATACGCTGGCAGGATAGAATTACAAACAAAGAAGTCCTGCAGATGGCTGAGATGGAAAAGCTCAGTGAGACGTGCGAAGGAGGAGATGGAAATTAATCGCCACATCATGAGGAAAGACCCATAACATGACTGCAGGATTGCATTAACCTGGACTCCAGAAGGGCGACGAAGCGTGGCAGACCAAAAACAACATGGAGAAGGACGGGGGAGAGAGAAAGGGAAAGCTGGATGGAAGAACTGGGGGAGGTACAGATCGCAGCGGCTGACACTGAGAGCTGGTTGGAGGGACAGTGTTGAGGCCTTATGTGCCACATGCACGAAGTGGATAGCTGACGGAAATGAAGTGTTTAAAGAATGATTTCATGATCTGTGCATCGGAATCAATCTGTGTGGATCTTACAGTGTATGGACGACGTACACGTGGTTACAAGTCTGGCACCGTTTTAGGACCCATTTTGATGAGAGGATCGGTGTATTTCAAACAAACAATAATGGCAAAAGTGACACGGAACTTACCTGATGGGCCTTTACGTGGTTACGTTCAAAAATGATAATGCAACATTAAATAGAGGACGTTTGCAAGTATAAAGTAGTTTTAAAAAAAAATCCGAAACAAATCGTGATTATAAATAACTTGACAGTTCGGCATTTTTAATTGGATATCGCTATAGAACTAATGCTTCTTAATTGCTTCTTACAATATCATCGCAGTCAGTACATGTACAATGAAGAAATAATTAACTAGGGTATAACGCTTTGACGCATTACCAAATTCTCTTAAGTAACATTAACGGGAATGTAAGGAAATCAGAAAGGAGAATTAATATTAATATTAGGTTAGTATTTGATATACCAGTCAGGTATCTTCATTGTGCTTTCATCTCATTGACACATTAAGCTATACGACTCCTATATGGTTGGTAAAATTGTTTCACTTTCGCGTATGTTGGTTTTTCAATCTTACTAGTTAATTTGCTTCTTTTGTAAGCGTGGAAAAAAACACCAGACATTCCGTGAGTTAACCATGGCCTACTGCAGAAATTCCACATTTTAAAATTTCAATTGTTTTTCCAGGTCTAGAAAGCAATTTAAAATTAAAATTATATGACAGTGCGAGTGAGTCGAGCGGCTTGGTTTCGATTACGTAAAACAACAGAGTGTACTTACATTGGACATTCACTGTAGCAGCATTGGAGGTATCACTTCCAACCCTGTGCTCGCCACACATCGATATTCTCCGCTGTCTGTCCTGCTCACATTCGTTATAGTCAACTGCTTTTTGTCTGCTGAAAAACTGATTCTGGAATTGCACTTGTATTAACATAAATTCCATTTCTGGTCCACGATATTGTAAGTATTGGACTTCCAGTAGCGTTGCAAGACAAATTAATCTTGTTTCTCCTTCTCTTACGGTAACTCCTTGCGGATGAGAAGTGATCTCAGGTTGCTCTGTAAAAAAGCAACAAAGTTATGTAAGCTTTTCAATTTGCGAAATTATACCTTCTTAGCAGTTCTCTGTTGGTCCAAAATGATCTGTATTTTCCTTTTATTCACGTTGATGTTTTGAAAACCTATTTTCAAAGAGATCCTGTAAATATATTAACTGTAAAAATAATCTACCCCAAGAGTCTATGCATGAATAAAAAGTTATTCTTCGTGTATATCAGTGACTTTGTTTAACGAGGGTAACATTTAACAGTCTTACGACTGACTGACAAACTGAACCTACATCTGTATGTAGTGGTCCTCGGATTCCAGATCGAATTGGAATTTAGAGTCATTAAGGAACTTAAACAACCACAACGGCAACGTCAACGAGAACGTCACCGAACAAAATATTTAATGCAATACAATGGCTCTGCACGTGCGTTTTAATTTTGGTACATTTCTTAGCCGTCCTCTGCAAAAAACAACGTGAAATGACCAAATTCTTCGTAGTGTGGAAAATGTGAACCGCGACGACGAAGTTCCATATTTCTATTTGGACTTCAACATAGGATAATTCATGGACTGACGAGAAAAGGCTTTATCTTTCTCTGATGTCTCTAGTTGCTGGTAATCCTCTATGAACATATACATATATTTGAAAATAATCATGAATTCAAGACAAGAACACAAGTAATTGGTGAAGTAGACTAAAACACACCTTTAATAAAAATTGATGTTGTATCTGATGAATTACCAACATCATTTATAACAAAGCAGTGTAATTCCCAGCATCCTGTGACGTAGTTGCATTGATGATTGACAGCTGTACTTGGCTTTCATTGTGATGTGGAATAGTAACTCGTGAGTCACTTATCTGCAAACTACCATTTCTTGCTATCACATTTTCATCTTTTATCCACTGCACTTCAGACGCTGGTGGCGAAGCGTTATTACCGACACGTCAGCAGTATTTCATTGCCTACAGGTACAAAACTGCTGTTGATCGCCATCAATTGCCACTGCTGGTATAACTGCAAGTGAAACACTGTTGGAGTTAGAATGAATATTGGACCGTCTTATACTAGATAAATAAGGCGTCTGGTGTAAAGACCAGACGAACGATTGCACGCATAAAGCCCTTAGCTCGTCGTTCAAGACGCTCAAAACAGATAGTTCGGGCAAACAAACAAACAAACAAAAACAAACAAACAAACAAACAACAAACAATCCGTCTTGTTGCCCGTCTTTATACTGGGATGCATTACCATGCAGACGTATAATTCGTCTGTTACTCGTCTTTATATAAAAATAGACTGATTATCCGTGTCCGCCCCGCTCGTTATTCAGTCACTGAGACGAACTAAGTAGATAGTTCGTCTTGACTCATAACCCGTCTTGTGTCCGTCTTTATACTTCACTAAGTTCGTCCAGACGGATTATTCCGAGAAGACTTCTGCTGAAAAGGTTCTGCCAATGCCAAAAGCAGCTGACAAAAAATGTTATTTTAGTTTGGCGGCCGAAAACCCCGTTGAAATTCTTAAAAAAAATGTGTCTGAATAAATTTCTATGAACTTAGACAATGAAATATAATTGCCTCGAGGACAGATGGCCTTGATTATGGAGTACATAAAAATGGTTATTTTGTTTGATTTAGTTGGAGCTAGTTGGCGTTCCCACGCCGCCACACGTTTTAATGACGCTATCGTAACCCGGGTAACTGCGAACGAAAGCGCGAAAACCTGCATGTGTCTCTCATTCCTGTAAGAGGGTCTTTTGGGGAATTGAACTCCATGGTTGACGGGAGTGGGGGCGCTACTCTCCGGGATCTTTATATCAAGTGGACCAAAAAAACATCAAGGAACATGGTGTTTAATGGTGATCTTGACTCACTCAAGTACAGGCAGAACACAAAGCTATTACTAAAAGTAAAATTGTCATAAACATGTTGTAGCCAATCGCATTTCGACAACTCAGTTTTACTTGCGTAAGCTAAGAAAATAGAGGAAATTCTAAGGATATTACTCGTCACGCCCTTAGAACCAACAGTTCATTTCTTATTCAAAGGTATTGTTCTAAGAACAGGTGCAGAACACCTTACAACTTTTATCGGATTAAAGAAGATTACGCTGTTTCAGTGAAATGAACGGAAATCTACTTTTTACCGAAAAGTGTTCCGTAACATTTCTCCCTTCCTATCCCCGTTGTTTTCCTTATTGTACCCGGAACAAATGCGAACAAAATTTGCAAAGTACGAAGTATAACAACTAATCTTAGATCACAAGTTACTTGGACATATAATCCTTGAGAAATCTCGATTGATATAACAGCAACATAATGTCCAATTTTTAAAAACATAATCACAGCGTGCACTGACTAAACCAACTAACATGCCTGCGTGAAAGGTACAGCGAGTAATAGCAGTAAAAATTATTTAACAACCATTCTAAGACCTGAATGGGCAGCCTTCGCTCAAACGTAAGTCAGGTTTTCAATCTCCTTCGCTCAGATGCTTCAAGAAGAGAATCAATCGGTGGTAGAAAATTGATTATCTCTTATATACAAATTCACTAAATGTTTCGTCAAGCATAAAATCATAAGCATAAAGTACAGCTGTGTAGTGCCTATGAAGTGAAAACTACAATCGTGGCCAAAACAGTTGAGACACGACCAAATTTCAACCAATTTGAGTACTACAGCCTATTCACTTCCGAGCAAAACACTAAATGGTTTTGCGTTTTGCTTCTTTGATCAAAGGAGAAATTACTTCCATAAACGAGGCCGCTGCACGTCACTGTGTTATCAAAAATTCCTGAAGATATTTAGAGGTGTTTATTAGTAGCAATTTTAGTCGTGGCGGCTCTGTAAATCACTATTCACCTCAGCCCACTTCGGTGAAAAAATTGTTAATTAGTGAGGGAAAGGGTTGGGAGTAAAAATGAAGTGAAATCGTTTTATCTTATCGCAAAAGGAACCGTGATAACTGAAAACGTCATCTCTCGCAATTTTGAAACCAAATAAATTATGTAAACCAATTCAGAATTGTACTTCTATACCAAACAGAAGTATTTGAACTGTACGTTTTCGATTAAAACACTTCGTGTACTTACATTGTACATCCAGTGTAGCAGGATTGGAGGTATCATTTCCAAGACTGTTGTTCGCTACACATCGATATTCTCCGCTGTCTGTTCTGTTCACATTCGTTATAGTCAGCTGCTTTTTGTCTGCTAAAAAACTGATCCTGAAATTGTAACTTGTGTCTATAGGAGATCCATTTCTGGTCCATGATATTGTCGGTACTGGATTTCCAGTAGCGTTACAAGATAAAGTTACGTTTTCTCCTTCCGTTTTTGTGTCACTCCGTGGATGTGCAGTCGTCTTAGGTTGATCTGTAAATAAATATCAAAAAACGAAGATATTTTCAACTCAATGGTTACGAAAAAATTTGGATTCCGATTGCTTACCGTAACTCGTAAAGGAGATCTGGGCTGTGACACTTTTAAATATTACAGGCCCCGGTTGTTCAAAGGACGCTATAAGACAGTGATTATCTAGACTTACTTCAAGAATATGGGCTTGAACTTAGTTATTAAATTATTAGTGTCACCAATTAGTGTGTATAACGCTAGAACGACTAGTACTGACACTTTTAAAATAAAGTTTACTTACTTACTTACTTACTTACTTACTTACTTACTTACTTACTTTGTTATTCAGTCAAGTTATAACCAACATTATTTTATTCTCTCTAACCGAACACAGTCGGAGGGAAGCGCAAGGGTTTTATCAAGGGCAGAAGAAGGCTGTTTTTATCTCGGTTTACTCAAGAGCGGCACGCGAGGCTACGTGCAAGAAGCGTGCGAGAAGCGCGAGTCAAAATGACTTGGAAACAGGCGTCGCGCTCGTGGGGGCTACTGAGGGCCTATTTACATGGAGAAAAGTTGTCCCTGGTAGGAGGGTTTCCCTACCCCGAGCCATCTTTTACCGAGCGTAAGTTTATGTGAAAAGAGTTGTTCCTGCTGACAGAGCCAAAACGTGGCCATCACAGGTTCGCGCAGGCTCTATATGTCCCGAATTGTAAGCACGCTGCTATAAAAAAAAAATGTATGAAAAGTTCTCTCGCCCGGGTTTGCTCGGTTTGGAGGGTGACCCTCCCACCCTGGACAACTTTTCTCCATATTAACAGGCCCTGACTTGAAATATATTAAAGCTGAACGCCCTCTGCATGAACAGCTTACAAATAAGAACGAACGACTTGCAAGTCTATGATTTACCAGTGGATGTGTTATCCATCCTTTCCCCAGAAGTCTTCTGGTTATACTGTGCACTTGATGTTGTTTATCACTAACGTGATTGCTGATTGCTCGATTATTTTGGTGACAGCAGTTTAATAATAAATCATAGTTCAAGGCCCTAATTTGATGTTTTTTCGTTAATTCGAAAAGTGCTATGCTTTTGAAGATATGAGATGATAAGTCATAATCAGATTCAGAAATTACAGAATCTTTTCAATCATGGTAAATTTCAACAAATTCGTCAGCCTTAAAAAAAAAACTTTTATCTCATCCTCCATAACGTAACAAGCATCACCAACCCGGGCCAAAATTTTTTTACGCCCACTTCAAGATGGCGGCCATTTACATTTTGTATTTTTTTAAGCGACTAAATATTGTTTCAGGTTAATCAACAGTTTATAATTTGAATTTAGCCAACGTTTTACTGTTTGGGGTTAAAAAATGGTATAAATTTTGATGTTAAGTAGCGATTTTATGATTCGTTCGTAGTAAACCGGTTAGTATTGGTCATTATCATGGCAAAGTGGTCCACGATGAAAAGGAGCATTCTGATTGGTTCCCTGAGCGGCCCGAATTTTGCAATACGGACCGCAAAGATGGACCGCTCACGAACTCATTTCGCCGAATACCTTTTATGAAACATTGAACAAAAGAAAACTGTTTTTATATTAAGTAAAAACATTTTTCCTCATGTCTGGCGGACAATTTTGCTTAAACTTTTCGCAAAGCGGCCTGAAAAATGCAAGAATATGCTTAGCTTTGGCGCGCGCGCGTTAGCCGAGAATGGTTGCATTAATTTATCAGCAATTTTTAAAAAAGCCATTATAATAAAAAACTTTATTGAACTAGCTTGTTCGGTCCGTATTGGGAAATATTGGTCTCGTTCTTTTTTTGCATGTTTATGGACCTCGCCTTCGGCTCGGTCCATAAACTTGCAAAAAAAGAACTTGACCAATATTTTCCCAATACGGACCGAACAAGCTAGTTCAATAACATCTATTTATTATATCTCTTATATAGTACTCGCGCTGTGATTGGTCAATTTTACGGGCCGTATTCTACGGTACGGCCCGCGAAATTTGAGAGTGCTACTGATCATGACGCCATCTTTGCAAGTTACTTTCGATTAATTTCAAATTCTGTATAATAATGTCTCAAGAAGACGATTTTGAAACCTGCAATCCGGATGAAAGAGCTTTAGAGCGAAGCGAAGAGGATCTTCCAAACTTCAAACGCGATTTATCAGTCGGGAACTTTTAGAAGCCGAAAACGTCCAAGAGTGCGAGCCGGCGGACTCGATTCAGGAACTTGACAGTTTTATCTCTTCCGAAAAGTCCGCAAACTGACTGTGGGTTTGAAAAGGTCTGTTAAGAGCAGACGAATGGAACATTTAACGTGGAAAACGTAAGTCTTTAATACCTGTTGATGTTTTTGACAAGGTCCTCGGCAAATTTTTCACCAAGTTATTATGCGACTTCTGCAGCGAACACTTCTCAGGACTACACAACAAAGCGCCACAAAATGGACGGCAGTATCTGAGAAGACTTTTGTCCCGTAGTTTCGTTACAATTTTAGTGTTCTCTCGTCCAGTATTTGTAAGAAACACTCGTATATATTTTCACTCAGTTTGACGAACACGCTGTAAGTTGATGGCGGTGCTTTCTTCTCAATCGGTGAATCAAATTTATTGTCCTTGTCTGTTTAACGAACTTCAAGAAGTAGTTAAAAGTAAACTCGAACTGCACCTAGTTTTCATGCTTTTACAGAAAATAACTAGGTAGAAATTGTTTGAAGACGTTTGAAGTTTGGATTCAAATCATGTTTACAACTCGTCGAACTCGAACAATCGACTCGTCCTTTGCCTATGATGCGTGTCAGTCAAATGAAACCCCTTTCCTCGCGGTTGACTGAAAATGTCAGACCTTCTGAACAGTCACTCATTTTAAGTGCATCATCATGCTGATTCTTAGTTACCACGTTAATGAGCTCATTAAATGGTTACAGTTTTATTAGTAGGTTTTCTAACGTTTCATCGCGTATGGAAGGAAGGAAGAGATATAATAAATATCTTACTAACCTCGAACTCGGTTAGTAAGAGGTATATATTGACGTATGTTACGGGAGCGCGTTATTGCCTTAAAAATTAGTGTTTCGGGCAGCTAGCGGCTCGATTGTGTTGTGTTAGGGAATAAGGTTATTGTGGGTTAGAATCAACTCAATTCATGAACTGTGTTCCTTTTTTGTGGAAAAGTCTTAAAACGCCGCCATCTTGCCGCCATCTTGAAGTGGGCGTAAAAAAAAATTGCCCAACCCGGGCGGGGTACTCCCTGAAATTTTTAGTGGGGGTGTACGGCGCCCTTCTTGAAACCCTTACCCTATTTCGGTCCAAAATATGTGATTTTCCATTCCCTATTTCAGACCTGACCCAAAATCGATACCCTATTTCAGACCTATAAAATAAGTACACGTGTCTAATACATGACTTCAGCTACCCAGGAATGGGTTCCGTTTGCGTAAACATTTGAAAAGGACTTCAAATTTGGCACTGAAATTACTGGACTTACATTGAACATCCAGTGTAGCAGGATTGGAGGTATCATTTCCAAGACTGTTGTTCGCCACACATCGATATTCTGCGCTGTCTGTCCTGTTCACATTCGTTATAGTCAACCGCTTTTTGTCTGCTGAGAAACTGATCCTGGAATTGTCACTTGTATCTACAGGAAATCCATTTCTGGTCCATGATATTGTCGGTACTGGGACTCCTTCAGCGTCACAAGATAAAATCACGTTATCTCCTTCTGGTTTCGCTTCACTCCGTGGATCAGCGGTGATGTTAGGTTGATCTGTAATAATAAAAGAATCACAAACACTCTTACGTGAACTTCGTGTTCGCTCGCGAGAGGAAGAGAACGCATAGAGACTTGGTGACTAGTCTGAGACTGAATATTCACTTATAAAATCTAACGGATATTTTTGACATCGGATTCTCACAGATACACTTTATTTCGCGTCATGTTTTGACCACTTTCAAAATACCCTATGCAATGAGAGGACTCAAAATGTCTTACGACATGAATTTTATTTCCCCATCACCCTAAGCACGTCAACCACAAACTCACGAAAACAAATAAACATAAAAAACATACTTGTGTAAATTGCTTTTCGTACTTACACTGTACTGAAATCTTCACTAGACTGTTAGCCCTCTGTTTGTTGCTTCTGATTATATTTAACGCATAGTCTGTACTGTCTGTTCTTTTCACACCGAGGAACGTGATCGATGTATATGTATCTGTTACATTCACTAGTAAGCGACCAACGTACGCAGGAGTTGCATATGGTGGAACGTCGCCAGCGAATTTGTCTACTAATGTGTCAAAATGTCTTAAAAATATCAGCTGGCGGAATGATCCATTTCCAAAGTTGTACTTCCATTCCAGAGTAATGTTGTCACCTTCCACAACAAGAACTGGGTTTTGAGGCTGTGTTGTAAATGCTGGCGTACTATCACCTGATGAGAAACGACAATATACTCTAACACGTTCCAAACTCAAGTCCGATATTCTAAAGTTGAAATCCGGCCCAAAAAGGCCATGCGGGGGTATTTTTATCCGACATTTTAGTAAAATTCAGCTATTTTATGGTATTGTATCCTTATTTCTTCCGGGCAACTCTTTTTTGGAAGAAAAATCAAGTTTTTCATATCGAAACAGTCCATTTTTTGTCTATGATTTTCCGCCTATTTATGTCCTTTACTTGCCATTTTGTGACATTTTCTAAAAAGCGGCTAGATTTTGAACTTTAATTCACAATCCGGCCGACTCAAGTCAGCTGAAATGAGGATTTCTTTACATTTTTAGGACAGACGACATTTTTGCCGTCTTGAAACACCACAATATCATTGAAATACAGAAATAGAACACTAACAGCATTAAATAAAAGAAAACACTGCCGGGTCAATAAGATGGCTTCAAAAATTTTCGAACCCATGTGATAAATATGGTTTCGGAAATTTCTGAAACTGTTTCACTGTGACAAAAATGGTTTCGGAAATTTCTGACAAAATGGTTTCGGAAATTTCTGAAACCATTTCACTGTGACAAAAATGGTTTCGGAAATTTCTGAAACCATTTCGCTGTGACAAAAATGGTTTCGGAAATTTCTGAAACCATTTCACTGTGACAAAAACTTGGTTTCGGAAATTTCTGAAACCATTGCATAAGTTGTAATATAAATGATTTCGAAAATTTTCAGTGTTATGACTAAGATAACAGTTTCTGAAAAGATAAATAAATAAACAAACAAATAAATAAATACGTAAATAAATAATTTTTTAGAGGATGTTGCTGGATGGCTGTGAAGCCCCCATCGTACTTCATCGTACTTGTGGGGCTATAGCTAAGAGGCTAAACAAATTGATATAGCCTAGATCAGGCACGCAAACATTCGCTTTCAAATGCACATTTACAGTTCACTGTAGCATATATTTTTATATTTTTTGTCAGCTTTTGACTGTTTGTAAATCGCGGTTTAGCATCGAGTTTAGCAAGCACGCGGCGCGGTGACTAGTCACGTACTATCATTTGCGATTTCAGGTGAGCGATTTCGCCACTTTCCATATCACAGAAATAACTGAAACAATATCGGAGAGAAAATATCGCACAACAGATAGTTGTGTTTAAAGGACAGTTCTATTCCCGGATAAAACGGGGAATATAAAGAATATCTTCTGGATACAAGCACTGAGACAAGACATGAAGCTGAACTGGCCAGATGACCTGAATCGCTTTTAATAATAATCTTCCAAGTTGAACTTTACAGTAATATAAGAATACATTTATAACTATATGCCCCGGGGGGTACTCCCTATAATGGACTATACGGGGAGGCTCCGCCCGAAAGGGGTCCTTTTTTAGGCTCGAGGTATGTGAAAGGGTAGGGATTTCACGAGTTGAAGTATATGAAAGGGTAGGGATTTCACGAGTTGAAGTACATGAAAGGGTAGGGATTTCACGAGTAAATGATATTATTGTTTGGTTAACATCTGGTAATGCTTGATGATTTCTGGTGATACATATTGTTCATTAAGTTCATTACAAGGGTATAGAAAAGTGATGCAGTGCTTCTACTGTAGGTATGTGAAAGGGGTACCATTTTCATAATTTCTATGGAAGGTATATGAAAGGGGTACCTTTTCTGTGAAAAATGGTATATGAAAGGGTAAGGGGTTGGACCTCTGGGCGGAGCCTCCCCGTATAAAACTTTTTTGAGTACCCCCCCCCCCCCCCCCCGGGTATATGCCATTAAACTGACACGTTCCACCAGCGAAAGGAAACAGAAACTTAGCAAAAATTTGTGCGTTTGACTAACTGGCCGAAACTTGTCTACCCTGGGTGCCAGAGGGATTTTTTTTCGAAAACCTCTGGGCCCAGGGTAAAACTTGTCTATAAATCAGTACGAATGTGATAATATTCGCTCTATTATAAACTCATTCCACTTACTTTACTAGAAGGATTCCATGATGGGCCTTCCTAAGCTCAAATCCCGCGAAAAATAAACTCCAACAATCTCGGTACATGGGTCAGTAAATCGACCAAATCACAGTCACTCAGTTTCAGTACTAAATGCTCTTCTGCATTTTGGCGGACTTCTGGGCGGCTCCGTTTAACCACAACACTGCCACAATAACGGTCAAATCTCATAACTGGAGTTCCTTAGTCGGTAACATGCAGAGACTGACATGACACCCATCAGCAAAGACGTGACAGTTACGGTTTGCCGAAAAGTTGCTGTATATATTCTATTTTATATTCTTTATATTACCTGTTTTCGTCAGTAAAACTTTGTTTTATTTTGATGTCTGGTGTGCGTCAAATTCAGTGCGGTTTGGGCGTTGTGTGACGGCACAAACATATCGATTTCCATGCCGTCAGTTTATACTTCACAAAGCGCGCGCGTGAGTGTCGACTGTCGTCGATAACGTTGTTGCTGTTCTTGACAAGAACTACGAGGATGCACCACTATTTCGATCAGTTACTGGAAAACCGATCAAATCTACGATCTTTTACACTGAAATCGTGATTCATATCCTGTTCATATACTCATTGTGAGAATAGTTGGACATACATGATGCACTCCAGCCGGGACCGTCCAGATCTGTAACGGCTATAGCTGGCTATAGCCAACTGAGGACGACTGTGGGATTGCGATTTTATGATATATACTCCATTCAGGTGAGAATGTTTTTCGTTGTTGCAATGTGTTACTCCTAGTCGTTAAGTCTGGAAAGGTTGGTTAGAATATAATAAGGCATGTCGACTAAACCGGATGCACGACGTTGAAAAATCTGAAAAATTTGGGCGCCAGTTCTCAATTTTGAAGTGCAGTTAACTGACACATTTACTGGGCTGTAACCAAAAGAGGCCGGGTTAGTCCTATCTATACACAGTATACATCGCTGTGAAAACATTTGCTACTGAAGGCAACATAGTTTTTTTTACGTGACCTAGCTCGTGGCGAAGGAGACGGAAGTGCTGTAATGCGTGCGGCCACAACGAACCGCCGTTAATGCCGATCAGTAGAAAAATTGATTTGTTTCCTATGATTTGGGATCGTTTCTGGACACGCGTTTCAGTATAAATGCGGAGACCATTTTTCTGGTCAGGATTTTAAACACTAATAGATTATAATTACGCCATTCATTCCACATTACGGTGATTTCTGTACACAATTCTATTTTAAACTTGAAAGTTTATATACAACTGGAGCCACAGTCTCGATCGTGTAATATAAAATTATTACGTTATGTCTACCACACTACTTTTCGGACTTTTTGCAGTCAATATCTATTATGTACAGTATAAAGCAACAGTACAAAAGACGTTTCATTAACTTTATGTTTTTACTTCAATCTCTAGGTCCATCAGTGCTTCCAAACTTATAAATCCGTGTCCTTTTCCTGCCGTATTTCATGTATGCTTTCTATATCACTTATTAAAGTAAACCTGCAACTTATTGTGTGTACGTGTGTTATGTGAGCGAATCGAAATGTACCCGATGTACACTTGAATGAAAAATCTGAATGCACATTGGAAATTGTCTCGGAAATTTCTGAAACCACATTCACTTTTTGGGTAAATGGTCTCGGAAATTTCTGAAGCTACAATTCGGCAATGAAAATGGTTTCTGAAATTTCTGAAACAACAATTCAGTGAAAATGGTTTCGGAAATTTCTGAAACCAAAATTCAGTGAAAATGGTTTTGGAAATTTCTGAAACCACAATTCAGTGAAAATGGTTTGGACATTTTATCGGCTGAAAATAGGGAAAATAAGCTTATTTAAGCGGGACTGATTTTTGTACGTCGAAAAATGAATCATTTTCTGAAATATCAGCCGGATTTTACAATTCCGTCATAAAAATCTAAACACTGTCAGATTTCAGCTGAATTTCTTCAACTTTGGAATATCGGACTTGAGTTTGGAACGTGTTCTCTATTCTATTCTCACAAGGCGCAGTTACACTAGGCAATTTTTTATGCATCTTTGTTAACTCGCAATTTTAGTCTAATATTGTCGCGCCGTTGCGAGACAAGTTGCACGAAACGTTGTTACATTCGGGCAATGTTTGTGTCGCCAAAAAATTGCGAGACAAGTTGCAGGAAAAATTGCCTTGACCGGCGTCAGCAAGTTTTCCGGTTGACAGCTTATTCTCTGTAAAACTGAGCATTCTTAACAAATCAGTCACCTTAGCCTTTTATTTTGTATTACCGTCGTTTGAAAGAGATGTCACCAATTTAAAACAAAAAAAATTGAGTAGACGGTTTCCCGCCTTTTCTCTTTTGGAGCAAAATTTGCGATTATTCTTATACAACGGTAAGACTTACACTTCAAAAAGAAGTAATGAACTATTTAAATTGAAGGTGTTTTGTCACTGACTCTTTTCATTGTTGTATAGACGTTTCGGCTAGTGCTTAAGCCTTCATCAGTAATGCACTAGCACTAGCCGAAACGTATATACAACAATGAAAAGAGTCAGTGACAAAACACCTTCAATTTAAATATGTCAACTTCTAACTACTCGTATTCAATTTTTAAGTAATAACTAACATGCGTGTTTCCATCCACAGTGGTTCAATTTCCGGCGTTTATCGTGTTTGCTGGCACGTCATCCCAAGAGTCCGGGCAAGAGTTTATCGAGGGTCAGCGGGTGTAAACCGCAATCATAACTGAAGCAAAACGACAAGGAAAACGTTTCCGCAAACAAAACAAATTATATACAGTCGAACCTTTCGTAAGCGACCATCCAAAATGTCAAGCCTAGGTGGTTGATTTTTATGCATATGATAGTCTGTAGATTAATAAATGATGATGATAATGACATATAAGTTTTTAGATGATCTGTTATGAGATGTAGTTTTATTGTAAATTATAAGTTATTTAAGTCTAGTAAATTGTAAATTAACTCTGAAAAGCCCCTCGGGGAGAGTAATAAATATTGTATTGTATTGTCGCTTATGGGAGGTCACACGGTCGTTTACGAAAGTTCAGACCACAGGGGGTCTACATTTTGAGTCATAGTCTCAGAGGCTTAGTCCATGCATAAATCCGTAAACCCTGAGGACACATCTGGTAGTTTGAAGAGATTTCAGTGAGTGCAGTGCAACTTCCGAGTTACAATACTGACAGTGTCATGGTGACGGCAACAGTGACTCCCGTAAATAGGATATATCTGAAGTGCGGGAACAAATTTAATCGTCATATAAGGGTTTTACGGCGTCTCATTACCCAATTTGCACCCGTAGTTAGATCGGATCATGTGAAGTGGATCGGATCATGTGAAGTGGTCGCTTACCGGAAGTTAAAACAATAGAAAAGTTCAAAACATCAGTCTCAAAAAAGGTCGCTTTCGCTTACGAGGGTGGTCGTTTACGAGAGGTTCCTTTTGTAGTGATCTGACTGGAGAAATTTTGGTATTTTGGAAAAGTGGTCGCTTACGGGAGGTGGTCGCACAGGGATGTTCGACTGTATTTGTCAATGAAAGCGTCATCCGTCAACTGGAATGAGTGCTTAGTTCAGTAGAGAGATTATCAGAAACGCGGAAGTCTGAACCACGCATGTATGCTAAACACCTTCGCTTTTCGTATGACGAAGCATTAATGAGCACGGAAATCGTAAATTTTCGCTTTTTCTTCTCGTTGCATTGCGATAAACCTCAGTTTCATTAACATAGTAATAGTCATTTCACCCTTTTTATACATCAGAAGTTCCTTTTTATAGGTATTCCGTTTTATCTGATTGGAAACGGGCGTTTATTTCATGATTTTTCCGGGTAGGCGATTATTGCCCTTTGAGTTATCTGCTTATCAAATAAACTTCAAATCTAAGCATGAAACAACATAAAACATGCTGGATATTTTGCAGTGTAATTCACCGAATGACTGACTACCAAGGTATTCAAAAATATTTCAACTAGGTACCGACACAACACGGAGGAAACATGTTGGAAACTAGCACAACACGCAGGAAACTATTCGGTCTTCTGATCTCAAGCAGTTACTAGCTCAAGGTTAAGTTAACCTATCGTTTTTTATCCGAAAACTTATATCAAGAAGCAGCATATCCAATCTTGTAGTAACACAATAGTTTTTTTGGTAATTTCTACTATTGTAATCGGGCCTGTATGCTGTTAACTAATTTTAAAGCTTACCTCCAGCCGAGAATATACATAGAGTACACAGAAGGAATAGTTGTGTCGCCACCTTCATAACTCAGAAAGTATCTGGCGTACTTCACACATCCATTTAGCGTCGTGTTGGTGTTTCTATATCTATTATATTTTCCAACGTAAAAGTCAAGTCGACGTGTGCAAGTTTGTTCAAAATGCGAATGCGATCAAATGCGTAATCCGATGAGCCCGGATATTTTCTGTATAGTAAAAGAACGGATTGAAGTTTCTTTTCCTTTGTAAGTGACACTTCTCATGCACGACGCATGATCATGACAGGTCTTTCCGGCTACCGCAACGACATCTCTAACTTTGTAACATCCGGCTAAACGACCTGGAGACGGACTTGAACTCTGTGCCAATGCATCAATGAAACGGACTCTTTCGCTTCCGGGCACCTATGAAATCCCGCTTAGCTTCCCGTCCGGTCCTGTTCCGAACGAGAAAAGAAGGAATAAAGAACCTTCCGCCATCTATAAATGAACTAACGAGAATAAGGAAGGAAGGAAGGAAGGGCCGAGAAAGATTAGCAACAGCGAGGCCACTAAAACAAGCAAGTGATCAGTTTGCTAGGAACGGATGGACACTGACTTATGGATGGAAATTGAATTTGGAGACTGAAAAGGGATAGACACTGAAATGAGAAAAAAAGTCCTCTCATATGTTGGACGAGTTTTCTTGAGTGCAATTCCAAATATGGTCATATATGGATAACAGATAACAAGGGCTTCTTGACCATATATAGCCCAAAGAGCGTCTGCGTAGGAGGCTAGACCATATATGGACCTCGTGATAATTTGTTGAATAAATATGCGTGAGTCGGTGCAAAGACACACAGAATACACTTTCGACGTCTTTGGTGTAATTTCAACTCAGTTGTAGAGTCCTTATCAGATAAACCGGGAAACGAGTTTCGATGGCACTGCCTTCAACAACCAAAAAACTGCACATGCGCATAACGTTAGCGTACCATGTGAGAAATCTCGTTCCCAGAGTCCGCGATCCTTTTGGTCAGCACCAAGAATCACGAGGGCTCTGGGGACGAATTTGACCATGTGAGCCGAATTATACAGAAACGTTCGGCAAGTTACTTCACGAAAAAAAGGAAGGGAGTAGGAAAATAGGAAGGAAGAGTGATTTTCGAAGGTAATTTATCTGTCAGATGGTGGTAATGCTTTATTATACTGTCACGAAAGTTTGCCGCTAAGTTGTTATCCAATATATTTATAGGGCTGGTATCGTCCTGTTGGAATCACAAGCCTCTTCGAAATATAAGGTAACTACTGTCTAACTGAAATTGATGCTTTAATTCTGAAGGAAATTGTGTTGGTTTTCGAATCTTCTTGTCAATTGGTTGCTGCCTATTAAAGTTTGTGCTCGTTCAGTCGCTTACGAGCCGAGAACAGCAAAACAACAAATAGACACGATCAGAAGCGGTCCGAGGTCGAGGAGCAAAGTTTTTATTTCTTATTTTGTACAGTATCTGCGAGTCAAAAGTTGAAATACAAAATGATTTGTTGCATATACACAAATTTAATTTGAACAAAAGAACGACATATTTAAAGGCTCAAAGTGTCGCATAATGTTAGAAATTTAAATAAATAAATTCATGTCGTTTTCAGTTTTGTGCCGGGACGCCGCACCGGAAATTTAGTGGTGAATTACAATAAAGACAATAGTAAGAGTGTTTTTGTCTCGGGTCTATGAGCTGTAGTCCTGAAATTTTATGTTCTAAAAACTAGCAAGCTTAGTTTTGTTATTTTTCATAAGTTATCGAAGGTAGAAAAATTATTCGCACCTCAAGTCTTTGGTCATGATCCTTGAGTAGCTACTTGGAATTGAACATCGATCTTTATGTTTAATTTTTCTGGCGGATATCTTCATTGACAATAATTACTAGATCTCCATCTCACATCATCACTGTTTATTAGTGATTTTCATCCGACGTCATCAAACCCCATCAAACTTCTAAAACTAAAGCTATTATTTTTCACGTATTCCTACATAAAGCATTAATCTCTATGTAAATGTTCGTATCGATTCAGTGCTTTGTTTTGACATGAAATGCTTTATTTCCAAGGTGTTTCCAAACTGTTACTAAAAGGGTATTTTTCGTCATTCTTACAGTGTAACTTCTGTAACCCGGGCCACTCAAACAACAAAACACAATGGCAGCGCAGAACGGGAACAATGTTTGAAAGTGGTTTGTTGCGGCAAAGTGCCCCAACCTTGAGTTTAGAAGTACAAGAATAGTTCCCGCTCTTCACCCTCTTCACGTTTGTCAAAATATATATCACGAGTACGCTATTTCTAGTTTTTTAGCTCGACGAAAACTTTCAGGGGCACCAGACGAATCTGTTCCTCACTTTATCTGTTCCCCAGCCGAATTCTTGCTGGCTGGCAACATATTTCGGTCTATTTTTTAGGCTGGGAAATATTAATGATTACACGGTCATTATTTCCTGAGGAAAGGGAATATAAAATTTCCCGAATATTCAACTGTTTGAAACGGCAGCACATTATACAAAACAATATTCGAAAGGTTTTCCATCGATGTTTAATTAGTTCCCATGCCCCTTTTGGTTACTTATAATTATTTAAATATTATTATCATTGTTGGCTGGGAAACAGACAATTTTTATCCAGCTGGCTGAGAATTTCCCCGTGTATCATGCTGGCAAAGAGGAACAGATATATTTTCCCCAGCAATGCAGAAGAACACCTGGAAATGCTTTTATTTCATTTATTTTCATTTATCTGGGTAAAATAATGCATTTTACATAAAAATGTTCGTTGGGTGCCCCTGTCCATACACATTAGCTGATTGTTTAAGAATTTATCAACGCAAAACCATTGAAAAAACAAATAGATCCCAGACATCGTGGTAACAGAAAGATCGCGGGAAAAATGTCTTAGTTTTGCAATGTAAATATATGCCACTACAGTTGTTTTAATAATTGTTCTTAATAAATTAAAACTTATTTTAACCAAGCTTCTGGAAAGAAAGATCTCTGAAGAAACAAGGTCATCAGCTTTGGTAAGCAAGACTATTGAATTTGCTATTGCGAAGACGTATCTCAGTACTGAATGAATAATGATCGCAGCTCTTGAGTTCGATTAAAAACAGCGTTGTTTTGTTTGCCGAAAATATACGTGAAATTGATGTGGAGAAGATTTTTGCAAAAGCTTGTTAAAACGTAATTGTTTATCATTCTAGTTTCGTCGTGAGGCTCGTAATTTACCGTTCAAATCATAATCATCAATACAAAAACTAGGAACGTTTGTTCAACAGTATATCTAATTTGCCCATCATTTCCTTAAACACGGAGCGAGCATATAAATGAAATGGAAACAGCACTTTGTTGGCTTGAATTGCATGAACAGAGCTAAAATGGAAGAAGAAACAATGGTCGTAAAACAGTTGAACGTTTATTATTTGCTCGGTTCACCTATTTTACGTAAAACATAGGAAAAGCTTTATTTTGAATTGAAAAGTTTCAAAGTAAATATAACTGTGTGATCAGGAGTTTAACAGAATCGAAATTTTACAAATCCACCTTTTACAAATCCACCTTTTACAAATCCACCTTTTACAAATCCATTTTTTACAAATCCAGTCCAGTCCTTGTTTTACAGTATGCCGTATATTTGAAGTTTTGGCAAAGTGAATTGTCGCGAGAAAGAATTCAACCGCCGGAGTATAATATTTTGCCGCAGAGTTGGAATCACGTTTTGTAACGGCGAATTCTCATTTTATTACAGTTATTTCTCAGTGATCGCATGAGTATTGTCTGATTTGCGTTGAATTTTCAAAACTGTTTCGAATCCTTTCGGAAAAAATTACTGAGAATGAAGCCAACTCAGTGCTAGTAAAATCGCTTCGATCTTTCCGAGAAAAGAGCTGACTGTTCTTTTTAGTAGGGAAAAGTCCCGAATTTTCTAGGAAAGATTGCGCTCTCGTTCTCTCCGCGAAAAGAAAGAAAAGGAAAAGAACGCCTGATCGCAGGTTAAGATCGAAGCGACTCTGTGTCTGATCTGCTAGCACTGAGTTGGCTTCTTTCTCATGCGATCAGAAATAACTGTAATAATGAAAGAATTCGCATATATTTTCCTTCCAAATCGTACTGCTAAGCCTAGTCAAAGATAAAAGGGTTGAAATCGAAAATCCACGCCGTAGAACCGCACAAATTTTCATTCATCTGTATTCATCGCGAACGAACAAGTTGCAATTTCATTGTCCTGTACTCGACATCGGATTGGCTCAATTCAAAAATGTTGGAATGTATTGTTCCCGTTCTGCCCTGTGATTGGTTAACTTCGTCTGGGTGGCCCCGGTTACAGTAGTTTGACTGTAAAAGAATGAACTCGAAAAATTCAAATTCCAAACGAAAATCGCCTGAATGCTAAAATGTTTTTTTTGATAAGAAAAACATTTCATTTATTTCAATCGAAATGTTTAAAATAACTGAAACGAGTGTTGATAAGCTGTGCTCGGAAATATTTTTAAAATATTCTGCGAACATGCTCATACCTCATTACAGCCATAGCCGAAAATATTACAAATAAAAGAGCTACTTGAAAGCATAAAATTGAGTTGGAATAGAAGAAGCGATAATTTTTTGCCTCAGCTTCAGCGCCGAGTGTTTTGCCTCTCCTTACAGGGGCACCAGACGAATCTGTTCCTCACTTTATCTGTTCCCCAGCCGAATTCTTGCTGGCTGGCAACATATTTCGGTCTATTTTTTAGGCTGGGAAATATTAATGATTACACGGTCATTATTTCCTGAGGAAAGGGAATATAAAATTTCCCGAATAGTCAAACTGTTTGAAACGGCAGCACATTATACAAAACAATATTCGAAAGGTTTTCCATCGATGTTTAATTAGTTCCCATGCCCCTTTTGGTTACTTATAATTATTTAAATATTATTATCATTGTTGGCTGGGAAACAGACAATTTTTATCCAGCTGGCTGAGAATTTCCCCGTGTATCATGCTGGCAAAGAGGAACAGATATATTTTCCCCAGCAATGCAGAAGAACACCTGGAAATGCTTTTATTTCATTTATTTTCATTTATCTGGGTAAAATAATGCATTTTACATAAAAATGTTCGTTGGGTGCCCCTGAACTTTCACTAACCTAACATCGATGCCCGTCTTTATACACACAGACGGATTATCCATGTTCGTCATTCAAGACGAACTACATATATGAAAGCAGATAATTCGTCTTGTGCCGTCTTTATTCTAAGACGAATAACCAGACATACTAAAAAAATGTTTCTATGACTAGTATAAAAACGGCCAATTAGGCATGCGCTGTTTTCAAACTCTATTAACGTTAGCATAATTATATAATACAAAGAACGAAAGACACATATCGATTGCATCAGTTATCAGTCCATGGAGACCTTACTAGTAATGAAAGATTAACGTAAGGCGGAAGAGTGACATCAAAGTGATTGAAGGGGAAAATTTTGCAAGAAAACTCTAGTCAGCGGTAAGTCATGGTTGTAACTAGATTTTTACAAAAGGTAAACGTAGGTCAGGATATAGTTACCCGAGATTTTACCTAAGGGAGTGAAAGAGAATACGGTAGTTCCTTTATGAAAGCCGTTCCTTGTCGTTTTAAATATTTCGTACACAAAGCCGAACCAATTTATTATTCTACAGTAAAGGAAAATCGCCGAATATCTACAAAGTAATGTAATGAAAAATTTTAAATCAAGATTATCTTTTTAACAATGGATTCGGTTTAAAATATATAGGAAAACCTTTTTTTTCCGCTCGATAATTTCGTTGGCAAGACAAGACAGACAAAGGGGAAAACAGTTTTTAACGTTTTTTTTTTTATAGTTTCGTAATTGTATCCTTTCGATTCCGCATAAACTTGAAACCCAATAGCATCTTCCAATATATCTTACAAGAAGGAAAAATTAATATATACTGTCCACAAATAATAATGCATGGTTATTTCATAATCGGCCGCCGTTTTATGTGCTTGCGAAAATCATTACTGTTGTCAAGGATTCGAAATTCTTCAGAGTTCCTTATTTTCACCTCTGTTTCAAAACGAGTCCTGGTGCAAAACCATTCATATGAAAATGAGTTTTACTCAAAAGTTCATTTTCATGCAAATAAAACTCATTTTCGTACAATTGTTAAAAAGGCTTAAAATACTACTAAAAGTTTATAAAAATACTCGTTATACGCGGGAGCCCATTACTGCTGTTATACGTTTACAAAAACGATTATAAAAAACGTTTTCGACTATTTCGAATCTTTAGTCATCTTCAGATATTTTCACCCCGAAAATGACTCAGGAATAGTCGAAAAGTCAGTAATAGATGTTTTTTTTTATTATACTGCAAAACAGTCGTATTTTTGCGTTGGTCTGTCAAAGGAATGCGCGCGGTCTTCGGACGAAAGGCCTGGAGCGAGTGTGACTCGGACATGGCCTATTCATTTTGCAAATTTTCGGATGTGGCGCGAGAGGGAGTGGGGTTGAATCTCTAACACAGTTGAACCCCGCTATCTCGAGCTCCCCGCTATCCCAAATTAAATGAACAACTGTTATCTCAAACTCTAACGACAAGGTTGTTGGACAAACATCAGAAAGTGCCCGAACACAGCTGGAAAGCATACTGTGCCTTTATTGCACCTTTTAGATACGAAAAACGGTCACTTCTAATAAACAATAAACAACACACTCCTCCAAGTACAGTATAACTGTTACAGTTAATCAGTAAACTTTCTATTGCATATCTCAGTTTCAATAAAAGTTGTATAAGTATAAGTGTAAGGTATAAGTCACAACACCATGTTACAATGATTTCTCTGAAATTTGACGCTGATCGACTCGGTTTCCGAAACCCTAGGTGGCCTTTTTGGTGCCCAAAACGACATTTTTATCTCTCCGAGAACAACAGGCATTAATTTTCCCATATTGAGAAAGTTGGAGATGACATTTCCCTAAATAAAACTCTAGATTTTCATCACACTTTTTCCGAATATCTGAGGCAATTATAGGCCTTCCGAACACATATTCCACCGAAATGATCCGTTGGTTGCTCTTGAAAAGAATCGGATTTGGAACGCTTTGACCTTAAATGCTCCGGCAGAAAGGACGGATTTAAATCCCCAAAGTACTTATCGATAAAAAAAACGAATACAGTAATTAATAAAGATATTCTAAAATGAACGAATACTACTATACAAAGTTACTGAACAAAACTTGAAAAAATATTATTTGGACAAACATTTGTTACATCAAAATGTCTTCGAAGTATAACCCTTTCAAAAATTATGAAAAAACCTCAGAGAGAGGGCCAGTAAAAATTTAGTGGTGAACAATAAAGACAATATAACAATAGAGTTGATGTTCGCGGGCGTAAATATGTTTTTGGCCCGACTCAGGCTCATTTTAGCCCGAGCCGCTTCTCTTTTACTACCGGTTTCGATCGAAGAAGACAAACTTACATTCAATTCGCCGCCGTGTATGGATTCTTCCTCGAGTTTCTGTAAGTCCTCTTCAACTAGCTGTACTGAGAAGGCTGAAAATTTGCTTCTTCGTTAGCTTTTCCAGCCAGTCTGATAATATAAAGCTAAAAAACAATAGCTTTGCAGCTGCAGATGGCAGCACTTCGAGTCAACGGCGCTTTGAATTCCAAGAAAACGGCGCGAACAGTTGAATGGTTTCCAGTTCTGATTGGCTGCTACGTTATTTTCTTGTTTCTGATTGGCTCAGTTCAGCGGGCTAAAATATATTTTAGCCCGCTGAATTCTCCATTTTAGCCCGCAAAATACGCCACAATGCCCGATGAAGTTATTATAATAGAGTGTTTTTGCCTCGGGCCTATGGGCTGATAGTCCTGATGGTTTCCCTTGGAAATTTTATGTTCTAAAAACTAGCAAGTTTAGTTTTGTTTCTTAGCTTTCTTATAAATTCTCGAAGGTAGAAAAATTATTCGCACCTCGAGTCCTCGTCATGATCCTTGAGTAGCTACTTGGAATTGAACATCGATCATTTTATGTTTAATTTTTCTTTCGGATATCTTCATTGACAATAATTACTCGATCTCCATCTCACATCATCACTGTTTATTAGTGATTTTTATCCGACGTCATCAAACTTCTAAAACTAAACTGTTAATCCTACAAAGCTTTTATTTTCGAATTCACGTATTCTATACATAACTGACGAAACATTTAAAATATCTATGCAAATGTTGGTATTGATTCGGTTCTTTTTATGGGAAATAAAGCATTTAAAATAATTATTTATGATGTTAATGGTGATGGTGTTTCTGAACTATCACTAAAAGGATATTTGATGACATTTTTACAGTGTGACTACTGTAACCGGGGCCACTCAGACAAAGAAAACCAATAGCTATCAAGCCAGCTGGGCGACCTGGGCTGGTCATCCAAACATTTCTGAACTTCACTGTAACAACTGACTAATCTTCGTCGTTCAAATCGAGCCAATTGTAAGCAGATAATTCGTTTTTACTCATAATCTATCTTGTGCCCGTTTATTCTGAGACGAATAACAAGACCTTCTAAAAAAAACTTGCCCAAGTTCGTCCGGCAGAGGGATTATGCGTCTCTAGTAAAAAAACGGCCAATATAAAATAGAAAGCCTAGACAACTGCAACTAGGCATTCGCTGTTTTCAAACTCTATTAACGTAAGCATAATTATATAATTATAATTTCTTATTACAAAAGATCGATTGCATCAGTTATCCGTGGCGACCTTACTTGTAAGGAAGGATTGGCGTATGGCGGAAGAGTGACATCAAACTGATTGAAGGGAAAACTTCAGCAAGAAAACTCCAGTGCAGTAACGTTTGTAACTAGATTTTTACAATATTACCAGAACAGGTACGTAGGTCAGGATATAGTTACCCGCGATTTTACGGGAGTGAAAAATAATAGTTCCATTGTTAAACCCGTTCCTTTTCGTTTTAAATATTTCATACAGAAAGCCGAATCAATTATCTACAGTAAAGAAAACTCGAATATCTACAAATGTAATGAAACATTTTAAATCTAGAATATATTTTTATTCCTGGTAGTAAGAAAACCCTGTTTTTTTTCCCGGCTTGATGATTTCTTGGGCTAGACAGGTTCAGACAAGGGGGGACAGCTTTTAAAGGGAGTATTTCACGGTTCGGCGCATGTGCCGGCTTATCAACTTTATCCGTTTAAAAAGCCCCACTCACATGTACTTCTCGATACTTGAGTAATCACATTCTATAATTAGTCCAAGCAAAACGACGAATGACTAAAATGCCCAAAAAATTTCAACGGATAACACCGAGAATTTCGACATTTGAATACCAGAATAAATTACCAGAATAAATCCTTCGGGCCAACACTTTTTTCTGGTAATTTATTCTGGTATTCAATGTCGACAATTCTTGGTGTAATCCGTTGAAATGTTTTGTGAATTTTGGTCATTCGTCGTTTTGCTTGGACTAATTATATTATGTGATTACTGAAGTATCTAGAAGGACATGTGAGTGGATTTTTTATACGGATAAAGTTGATAAGCGTGAACATGCGCCGAACCGTGAAACACTCCCTTTAACGCGTTTCTATTTTCAATTATTTCCCTTCGAGTCCGCATAAACTTGAACCAATATATCTTACAAGAAGGTAACATTAAGCTATAACGCATGGTTATTTCATACTCGGCCGCAGTTTTACGTGCTTGTGAAAATCATTACTGTTGTCAAGGATTCGAAATTCGTTTAACGTGAAATCCCTTTTCTTCTCTCTTGAATTAATAGGTAATTTCCGAGTTCTTTTCACCTCTGTTCCAAAACGAGTCCTGGTGCAAAACCTTTCATATGAAAATGAGTTTTACTCAAAAGTTTATTTTCATGCAAATCAAACTCATTTTCGTACAATTGTTAAAGTGCTACTACGATCAAATTGTTGATATTCATTTTTTTACATTTTCGTGTACAATATGACTTTCTTATATATCTTGCTAAATTTCAATTCATTACGAACATTAGAAGTAATTTTTTTTGGACTTTTATTTCCGAGAATTTACGGCCGCCATTACTTGACCTTGTTCCAAGGCTTGGTTGTGAATTAAAGAAAATGACGTCAGATACTCAAAAATACCTCACGGGTTGAAATTATAATAACAATAAGTATAGAAAATTGCACGAAGAAAAAGTCCAAAGTTTTTGTTGCTCTTCATGTAATTTTCTATACTTATTGTTATTATAATTTCAACCCGTGAGGTATTTTTGAGTATCTGACGTCATTTTCTCTAATTCGCAACCAAGCCTTGGAACAAGGTCAAGTAATGGCGACCATAAATTCTCGGAAAAAAAAGTCCAAAAAAAATGACTTCTAATGTTCGTAATGGATTGAAATTCGGCAAGATATATAAGAAAGTCATATTGTACACGAAAATGTAAAAAAATGAATATCAAAAATTTGATCGTAGTAGCACTTTAAAAAGGCTTAAATTACTACTAAAAGTTTATAAAAAAACGTTTTCGACTATATCGAATTTTTAGTCATCTTCAGATATTTTCACCGAGAAGATAACTAAATAGTCGAAAACGTTAATAGGTGTTTTTTTTTATAAACTTGTATTAGTATTTTAAGCCTTTTCAACAATTGTACAGATTTTATAAGCGAAAATGTTATGTGTTTACCCTCGTAAAATAAAGTTGTTTACTTACTTACTTACTTACTTAAATGTTTTTACAATATCAACTCATTTTGAATGGTTTCGCACCTGGACTCGTTTTGAAACAGAGGCAAAGGCAACTCGGAAATGGCCTCAGTTCATTGTGCAAATTTGTTTTGATGTGGCCCGAGAGGGAGTGGGGTTGAATCTTTTATCACGCATACAGTTGAACCCCGCTATCTCGAGCTCAAACCCATTTCCCTTAGATTCGCCCTTGTTATTTTTAGTCATTTACTATCGGCTATCTCGAACTCCCGCTATCTAAAACTAATTTTTGTTTCAATTTTCTTGGCCCAAATCAACCAGAGTGTGTTATCTCGAACTCTAATGACAAAGTTGATGGACAAACATCAGAAAGTGTTAGAACACAGCTGGAAAGCATACTGTACCTTTATCAGTGCACTCAGTTTTAGATACGAAAAACGAACACTTAATTCCAATAAACAATATACAGTACACTCTTCCAAGTACAATACAACTATTACAGCTAATTAAACTGTCTATTGCATATTTTTTAAAATAAAGTTGTATAAGTATAAGTGTAAGGTATAAGTCACTACACCATGTTACAATGATTTCCCTGAAACGACCCGGTTATCTCGACCCCCGCTGATCTCCTACTACGTTTCCCGTGAGATTTCGACATAGCGAGGTTCAACCATAGAATGTATAGAACAGGTTTTGATGTTTGTTTTATTTTCAACGAGGCTAACAAAAGAGCTCCAGATGAAACAGACTTTTAGTTATATGATTGGCTTAGAGAAGTGTGTAATAGGGGTTTGTTTAACTTTATTTATAAATACTAGTTTTTCCTAACAGCTGATTAAAAAAATATCATTTACAATCTAATCGTATTCCAGGTGATTATTTGCACATCTTAATTATGAATGAATTCGTATTCTTTCGTTGTGTGGTGTACAAAAGTACAGAAATAGCGAAATTTGAACAGAGAATGGAGAAACACCTCACAATTAGTTCAGTTGTGTACTGTTACCTTTTATGCCTAAAACTCTATGGATCGTTTTGTGCCCATTGTTTCATCAACTGCTTATTGTTTAATATCGATGGGAAAAGAACATCAGGTTCTTTCAAATATCTTTGTTCTGCAATCTGAAGTCAAACAGCACAACAGACAAAAGAAAGTCTCTTGACTCTGTCATATTAGCTGTTATTGACCTTGTTCTGCATGCAATCATATGCGGTAGATCTTGAAAAGCAAGTCCAAGATTGTGCTCGTTTTATTTGGACTCAACCCGGTGAAGAGGTAGGTAGTAGAGGACATGAAATCCAATTTAACAAAATTAACCTCTAGCTAACGCTCTATCTTCTCAGATCGCTTTTCGATGAAAATGAAGAAATATTTAAGCGCAATTCTGTTTGTATCTCAGCTAATAATTTTATTATGCAGTTTTTCGGAGTTAAAATTATCACGAAGGTGTTTCATCGAAACCTGCATATTTATTTAGATATACCTGCAAATCACCAGATTGGAAAGTGAATGCTCTGAATACTTAATATACGTTGCTTTTCAAGGGGCATTTCGTTATTTGATATATTCTCTTAAACTTGCAATTAGCTGATTTTCACGGTTATGACCGAAAATGCCTTAATTATATAGGGTCCAAAACGACAACATTTTGTAAGTTAACAGCGAAAATTTTATCCACATTAAGATTCTTTAATATTAAGCCCACCTTTGCAGTTTGGGTCCAAAATGGTAACATTCTGTAAATTAACACCTAAAATATCATCCACAATAAGATTCTTTACATGTAAGATTATGCCCGCCTTTGCAATTCGTGGTTGCAGCTTATCGTTGCAGCCTTTGCCTTTGACAGCTCACGATAAAACATTGTTCTCATTTGAAAGTGTCTAATTTTCATCATTTGATGAGTGGCACTATGTCGACGGTTGACGATAAAAATAACAAATAGTTAATATGCTCATTTTCATTTTTGGTCGATGGTAAAACGTAGGTAATTTGGCTATTTAATCCAGTGAGAGTTTTAAAGTTCATTCACTTTTTTAAGACGAAATTGAAATGATTGTTATTTAGGGTAATTAAGAAATTGATTTCCTCCTCAAATTAAGAAACGAGATGGAAGAAATATACTTTTATAAAATTATATAATATCTCTCAAACAGCTGATTAAAATTAATCTATATTCAAATGCACAAAATTCCTTGTTTCATCGTAGTCTTCAAAATCAACTGACCTTGATCAAACATAACTGTGACAACATTCATTTGCTAGAGAGTAAAATTAAACTGACAACATTAATTTGCTACAGAGTAAAATTAAACTAAATTTTGCTATTCATTTCAAACTCCATGATAATTCGGACTTTACATGGACCATAGTTAATAGAGCGAAATGGTTATGAAGCCGGCAAAGTTCTCTGTTATATCTGTTTGCTTTTTTGGCCTTGACCGTGCAGCAAAACCTGACAAAATATAATAGGTGGTTACGTGTGTTCAAGCAACTAACCAATAGAAACGTTTCGTTACATAATTCATGCATAGTGTATAAGCGCAAAACAAAAGATTGTGCACGGTCATGGACCTTCCAACATAAATATTGCCATCTTTGTTTAGTCCTGTGAAGTTTGCCGGGCCTCATAACCATTTCCCTCTATTAACTATGCATGGACTTTCTTCTCTTAGAAATGAGATGGTAGAAATATATTTCATAACATTATGATTATATATTAGCAGGAAGACAGCTTTTGCTGATTGCAATCTATATTCAAATCTCCCAAATTCCGTGTTTTAACCTAAAGTCTTCAGAATTGATTCACCTTGATCAAACATTCAGACATCATTCATTTGCTTAAGAAGAAATCAAACTACTTTGTACTATATTCCATATATCTCCATGGCCGGCAACTCGGACTTTCCACGGATTTTCTCCTCTAAGAAATTAGATGGAAGAAATTAAAAATATGTTCACTCAGACGACAGCTTTTGCTGAGAGAAATTGATATTCAAATCTACAAAATTCCGTGCTTCATCGTTAAGCCTTCAAAATCGACTGATCTTGATCAAACGCAACTGTGACAACATTTATTTCCTAAAGACGAAAATTAAACTACATTGTACTATATTCCAAATATCCATAGTAACTCGTTTTGCAACAGTTAATCTGAAGTATTTGTGAGATAATAGAGAGATTATTTATAACTAAAATGTGTTTCGATACAGTTTTTTTGGGTCGATGTAAAATTTACACAAGTTAATGGTCTTGGATTAATGTTTTTTAGTGAAATCGATATTGCCATGGCAACGGTAAAAAGAAAATCTTAAAATCATTAAAACGTAAATGTTGCGCGATCCAGATTTCAACTAGATAAGTCAATACCGACATTTTAAAATATGGTATATGGCAAATAAAATATACAAAAATAAAAATATTCTGCAGTTTATTTGGAATAAATGGAAAAAACATTTCAAACCATTAAAAACACATTTCAAATCGTAGTTTTTGCATGATAATAGTGAATGGAGATAAGAGCTTAGGCCATTGATTTATAATATAAGAGGTAAATTCAGTATTCTGATTGGCTATTCGGTTTCCGAATACATTGTATTTTGACAGTCTAACAGCATTGATAACTAATTATTTTATTTCATTTTTCTTCTAGAGTGAAGGAGAGAAGGAGGATGAAGCAAAAGATAGCCAGATCGCTGCTCGTTTGTGCGTTTGGGCTTCTTTTGAATTGTGCCTACTTCATGTTCGTTGGTAAGCCTCTTTTAAACAGTTATTCACAGGTATTCTAAGCTCGTCGCGTGAGCGTTGTATTGCGAAATTAAAATACGAAAAGGAAAAACAATAAGATCAAGTTACCTGGAAGAAAACGGTGATGCTAAAAGTCGCTTAAAATATCTAAACACCACGCAAGGTAGCGCGTTTTTCTTTTTCATATTTCTGGCTCCTAACTACCCCGAGGGGGACTCCCATGTGAAAGGTGCATAGATGCTCGTCGTGTTTTTTTAGTTGTGTAAATTATAGATTTTGGTATTACATACGGAACGGACGGAACGTCAATATTTTTAGCCATCAATATATCGTTTAGGTTGTACCAGGAGCCATTACCTGGTTGTACGCCAATAAATAAAAAAACACCGTCATACTGCGTTGTTGGGTCTACACCAATCTATTAATAGATGAAAGCATTCGATGACAACGTCTTTATCGTCATTAAAGTCACTATAGCTCCTATTTGTCTGTATGTTTTAGAATGGTATCTTTTAGGGGTCAAATAATGCTTGAGCCACGCCCAGATTGGTGTCTTTTAGGTGTTTAATTCAAATTTTTCGACGAGCATCCCCGCCCCTTTCACATGGGAGTTTCCCCGTGCTAAATACATTCGTAATAGTCCCATACAAACCCTTACATTTGAACGCTATTTCGCAATAGGACGCTCACACAATGAGCTTCAGATACCTGTGGTTTTTTGATATGATCTCTGATGAATCGTTTCTTGAAGTAGTTCTAGCCTTTTTAAATCTTCTAATTTAAAAAAATATTGTTTGTTCATACAGAGGGGACATATGAAGATAACTATCACATAACATATCCAGAACGCATTGATGGCAGGAGGGAAAAGAGAGATCTCTCAACTTCTGAAAAGGTTATTTTCAATTTATATCTCTATTTCTCAAATAATTTGATAAATATATTTCAAAAAGTCTGTTAAAGTATTAAGTCAACTCTTAAACTTAGTAACAAAGATAAATTAAAAATACTGTTTTGTGTAAGTATATAATTCAAACCAATAATCAATACACAATAAAATTGATTTAAAATGTTTAAGAAACCACCCCCAAACCACCAAAACTTAAAGGAGTAAGATTCCCGATAAGAAATGCAAATAATTAAAGAAAACCTTTCATTTCTGTATCTTATATAGTTTCGATCCAGAGTGAAGATAAAATGAGTTAATAAGTTCATTCCACAGATGTAACTGTTCGTATTTGCATTACAATGCTCTGAATGCTCTAAAAGCGTAATTAAACGATCTGTTCTCTGCTGATTCAGAGCTGTTGTTTCTATCATAACACTACAGAAGGCATATTGTATTTACTGAGTCCTGATTGGTAAAGAAGGGGAGGGGAGAGTTACTTGCTCCTGATTGGGCGAGCTTTGTTGTTTTCAAGACTGAGTTGACTTGAAACGGATTTTGAGCGACATTTCAAGGTGTATGCTTTGATTCTTCTTATAAATGAAATCGCGGTTTATAAGAGGGTTAAAAAAGGACCACTTAAGTCATTTTAACAATTATACCTCGTCTACCCTCTCATTCAAACCGTAAGCAACGACTTTGAAAAGAGGAGGGTGGTCAGAGTTAAATTTATTTGTTAATTTTTCCAATGAGAGGGCAGAAATGTATTATTTTTGGATCGAGAGTGTCTCAATAATTCTGCAACAGTTTGTAGCTGGTGAATCACTTTGTGTTGTTTTGTTTAGGGAGGTCACGTGGATGACGCAACTTATCGATTGACTGCTTTTGACAAGGACTGGACACTGGATGTAAAAAGAAACAAGTATACAAATAAATATTTCATTATTTTCAATTAATACCCGAAGACATATAACGCACGCTCTGATTGGTTGTTTAGTCGTTTTATATAAGGCTATGTATCACAGTTATAACGTATCATTACATTTTGATAGCTTTATTTTATAAAACATCCGCTTTCTTCTTTGAGAACGTTTTGGAAAATCCGAATGTATATCACGTACTTAAAAACTCTCCCAAACTCTCTCCTGTGTTTGCAATGCAACAGGCTATGCAAACAAGCGCACCATTTGCAATTTCTTAACTATCTCAAACCGACATTGATCATGGATGCAAGCCTTATAAACTGGGTTGGGTCACGGTATAAAGTGTACGCTGTCACTGAGGTCAGATTTACCAGTAAATGGTAGTTTAGACTCCGAGTCAAAGTTCGTGTCCTGTTGTGTTGTCCTTTATAGCAAATTTAAAGAAATACCTGTGCTCCATCTAGCCTGGTGTTTAAAAGAGTGTCGACGAATTGCTACCAAAATGCTTGCATCCTATGCAAAGGGAATAGCAATATTACTTGTTAGTCCCTGAATATAAAACTGATTTAAGCATCGATGACGCTCTAGGCTTGGAAAAAGACTATCTTTTTATTTTCCATTTAAACCCATTAAGATTTAAGAAATTGAAAATGGTGCGCGTGTTTCCATAGCCTGATGCAAACACGAGATAAATTAAGTTTGGGAGAATTCGAAAGTTTATGTACATAAGTACCTTCAAAGTCTTCAAATTCTCCCAAATTTTCTCTCGTGTTTGCTGTGTAAACATGAAGTCATACAAAATGCAATGACACGTCATAACCGTGTTTCATAGCCTCGACTATACCAATCAGAGCGCGCGTTATATGATCACAATTTTATAAACCCAATTCTATGCTGTTTATGTTAGACTTTCCACATTAACGTATTGTTACAAAGTATTTTGATTTATTTTTGCAGGGAACTCATTTCTCCATCGTTTGCAATGCGCACGTTTGCTAATGATGGCTCTGAAGTTATACAAGAGGTATTTATCAAATGTATTATTTATACAGAGTTCGCACAAAAAAATACGCTTGCTTCCACGGTTTGTTTCGAAAGATCCGAGATTAAAAGTTAACCAAGATTTCAATACCCTAGGATAATTGTGTTTTCGCAGGGAAATTTTAAGTAACAGTTAAAGATTAAGTTAAATGAAACGTTCGGGGCCACAAAATAAATATATTTTGATAACACATAAAGCTGGTCCCGGTTGTTCGAAAGCCGACATCGGGCAGAATGGCGCGACACTTGCCCATTACATTCGCATTTAAGAGAGGTATAACTCGCAGTATAACTCTCAGTATAACTCGCAGTATAACTCTCAGTATAACTCGCAGTATAACTCGCAGTATAAGTCGCAGTATAACTCGCAGTATAACTCGCAGTATAACTCGCAGTACAACTCGCAGTATAACCGCAGTCAAGTCGCAGTATAACTCGCAGGCTAATCCTGGATTAATAGTCAATTGAGATTTTAATTTCAATTGTATAAAAGTGTTCTTCACTGCTAATGTTTTGTCGAGTTTGAGATTAGTCAAAGGAAAAAAATATCTGACTGAAAAGTTACAAAACTGGAATCAAAATTCCCACTAATCCTGGATTAGCTTAATTGTGCTTTCAGAAACTTTGCCTTGATGTGTGTTATGATTGTGAGAAAGCACCAGGATGATCCATATTTGAGTGTTCCTTATCGGGCCGTGTTTTCTTTCATCTCTCTCACAGGACGTTGCCGATCACTGTCACTATCAAGGAGCCATCCGGGGCTTGAAGGATTCCAGTGTTGTTCTTAACACGTGTTCAGGACTAAGGTATAGTTCAATCTCTCTAATACGAACACCGAAGGGATGGAGCAAAGCTTAAGTGTCCGTATTGGAGAGGTGTCCGTATTTTAGAGTACCTACAGTTGTAATGAATATGACGTCACTTTAAAGACTCCACTGACGATAATAAATGTTGATGATAAATGGTGATAACATGTCAATAAACTGATTGAAAACAAATGCTACTTTTATTGTATGGACAATGGTACAATTTATTAACTTTGATCTGCAATCACAAACAGGAAATTGAATTGAATACGAATATTTATCATTGGATTGTCTGTAATAAAGAGGTTACGTTTATATGAATTTGCTCTCTGCGGCCGAGATTTAGTGTCCGTTGTCCGCATTAGAGACGGTCCGTATTATAGAGGTTTTCTTTATAGAGAATATATAGGCATTTTGCCGGGTCCAAGGGAACTGTCCGTAATAGAGAGGTGTCCGCATTAGAGAGGTGTCCGTAAGGAGAGGTTCAACTTTATTGATTATTTATCACAATATGCTGAGTGGGAGTGGTCGTTGGGCTATATCCCATGATCTACAAAAACAAAAAAGCGACAGTTATCACAACCGTCTAACATCCCTAATGACGAGCAGTCCGTCTATCCCGTAGTTCATCGTCGACGGTCTAAGGAAAAGAGGAACGATTCGTAGTTTGCAAGGGAACGAGAAACAATTTTCTTTGTGGAACTATTTTGAAAGAAAATAAATAAACCAGTTGGGGAACAAGTACCAGTTGATGACGAAATCCCGCCTACGAGACGGGACTGAGCCTGCGGTGTTCGTCCCCGAAGTTGCTAAGTAACTTGACGTATCTGCTGGCACGATTACTTTCGAGTACTCGTGAGTGCTTGCACTACTTTCTGATTGGATAAAAAGATTCTGAAACTCTTTCATTGCTTCCACGAACATTTGCCAAAACTGGCACTTGTTCCCTCGACTGAAACAAACAAACAACAAACAAACAAACAAACAAACAAACAAACAAACAAACAAACAAACAAACAAACAACTGTTTTTAGATAGCGTGATGCAAACACGAAAGTGAATTTAGGATAGCATGAACGCCGGTTTTGTTAATGATTAACACAGGTACTTTCTATTATGTTATAATTATATTGTCATTTTTTTTCCTAACTCACAGAGGGATTTTAGATGATGGTAAAGATACATTTTACATCACACCTGATACTGGAAAAGAAGTAAGTTTGATTAAAATTAAAAAGCCCTTGCTACTAAAATACAGTGCACTACTAGTTTTCGACCAAGCTGTCAAAATTTTGTGTAGGAAATTTACAGAATTTACTAGTCTTGTGTTAGGTACTTGGGGTAATCGCTTCGATTCGAGTCAATCCATACCTCAAACCAGAGAAGCCCTTCGGTCGCGTTAAGAGTCAAGAACCAGGAATACGCTTCCTTTTTAGGGGAATGAAAAATGACTTTGCGTCATTTGAGTGGTGACCATGTCTCCTACACCTTCTCATACTAAATTAGTAGGGGACATTAAAGAACCCACATCACATGTCCCCTACTCTACAAAGAGTAGAGTAGGGGACATTGTTCCCGGTGTTGTGGTCTTGTCTCATGGGCTGGGTGGGCGCCGAATGGGATCATGAATGGACTGACGCTCCCCCTGAGTTCAAATCGCATTAATTTGAACATTATACATTTGGAAAATGCGCTATCACATTCATTGATATTACTATTCATAAATTCATCACCATTACTCAATATTCCTTCACTACTCGATTTTTTATGCTGATTTCCCTTAAACATTTTAGTTGAATTTAAATTAATTTTATTTAAAAAAATTCAAGGTGTTGTATTTAATTTACAGCTCGATGGAGCTCACAGAGTCTTCCAAGCCAAGGAAGACGACTTCAAACACGTTGTCGACAAATGCGGTAAAACCAGAAATGCAAATTATATTGTACAAACAACTAAAGTACTCAGGGTTAGCGAGTAGGGGACTTAAAAAGGAAACACGGTAGTAGCAAACTATTCATTCCACTTACTTTTCGTTTTCATCAGGAAACAAAGAGACACACCAGGCAGATTCTCATCCCGCGAAGGAAAATTCAGGAACATTTTCAAGGGTGATTTAATATTCCGTAAAAGCTCTATTAAGCCCCCCTCTCTATAAGCTCCCCTTTGGAAGTCAGATTTTGTAATAAACCCCTCTCTCAATTAAGCCCCCCCCCCCCCCCCCGTTAGAGGTCGGAGTTAAATGTTAAATATAGCATCTGAATTGATTTCCGTCAGGCTGATGTAAAGGACGTTTCAGCAATGTTTTCTGACATTTCAATCACTTTGTATTATTGAAACGCGGTCTTTAATCGTAGAGTTAGGGAATAAATGACATTGTATTTGAAAGACGGTGATACATAACCCATTTCTGTTTTAGTTAGTGGTGTAATAGTACAGTTTGAAAAATTTATGTGCATTTTCTCGAAAGTTTATGATTTGAAATAAGCCCCCCCTCTCTAATAAGCCTCTCATCCCCTTCTTGGGGCCTGTAATTAAATAAGCCCCCCGGGGGCTTAATATAGATTTTGATTTTATGGCGGTGATAACTGATTAACAATTATATTATATATTTAATTTTTTTAATTTCAGATAAAGCGTAGCATATCAAATATTGATGAATTCTACAAGCCGTATTTGACAACAGGGGAGACGCGATATAATGAGCTTTTGTTGGTGGTAGATTTTAGAATGGTTAGTATTATGGCATGGAAAACTTTACAAAACTTAACAAAGGAATATATGCTTTGCGGAAAATAAACCTTTTTCTGGTACGACATTTTATCATAATAATCAGGAGAGGATGATCTAAGAGAAGCATTCCCCCATACATGGGTCTCTTCCAATTATAATTTTTTGAAATCCATTTTTAATTCTGGTCCATGGCTTAACTATTTTAAGAGCGTTACCTGATTGGTCAGTTCGAGTGACGTCATGTTAGAGCCTTGATTAGAAGTTTAAAATAACTTTCACAGCATGGCGCGAAACTATTAATAGATTTCCAAAAGTCATCATAGGGCACGAGGAATGCTTCTCTTAGATCATCCTCTCTTGTAATAATCTATTTTGTTCTGTCCAATGAGAATTTTCAGAAAATACTGTCAAACCTAGCTGGAGTATAGAGAGCTCTATCATTACTCCAGCGCTAGCCACGCAGGCTATGTCAAACCTCACAGACATTGGATTATCTTTTTACGATTTGTATATATCATGCACTGTCGATACAACTACCGCGTTTTTGGCGCGAAATTCTGATTTGCTCTTCAACAACGACAAGCAAGTACTCAGAGCAATTTTGCGTCATTAGTGCACGTGACCAGCTCGTGTGATATTTCGAATACTGTATGCGGTTGGTGATCTATGTAGACTGCAAAACAATCTCTCTTTTTCTCGAGATGTTGTGTGCGACGCGCGAATTGAGAGGAGCGAAGCGCCGATAATCCACGTGCGAGCCCCGTAAGAGGCGAGAAAAGAGGATGAAGGTGGGGAACTTTGCTATTATTCAAGCAAAATTTGGCGAGTCGAGAATCCCGGTGGAGCAAAACAACACGCTTTCCAGCTGTTCGAATGATCGTTGCCTTAAGTTTCCTAGTGTTGATTTTGTAATTTTGGTCGACATCGCGTCGCTTGACTTGCCTAACGCCTTTTCCAAAATCCGAAGTACAGCGATCAAAAACTCCCTGCTTTTGTCTTGCAAGCGCATCTATCAAAGTCCGGACTGTCTTACCGCCCGCGAACTGATCGATGTTTGACACTGTTTGTGTGAACGAGAATGATGTCCGATGACAGATTACGTCGAAAACGGACCAATCGGAATTTTGCGTTTTTCCAGCAACGCAGAATTCTGAACGGATTTTTTGTATAGAAAGGCGACAGTCCGTATTTTCAGCGTCTCTCCTCAATCCCACTCGTAAGTTTCACGCTCGTTCCAGATTCTTTTCGGGCCACGTCTTGCGCTAAAATACGGACTGTTTTGAAGTCTATGATCTATGGGGCTGGTACATGACCATAGGCAGACATTTCATTGAAGGATTATTTGTTAGGGTATGATATATATGATAATAATAACTATAGCGTAAATTAACGTATTGTTATTTTCCTTTCATTTGTCAGTACAAGAAATACAACAACGATACAAATGTCATCAGAGACCGAGTTATAACATTAGTGAATGCTGTCGATGCAGTAAGTTACTTACAGAAACATAATAATACACTCAATAAAATTACTCAATTCTGATTGGTCCCCGTCAGTTGGACATAATTATTATTTATAGCAGACGACCCCACAAGCATTGTCATGCTTTAATAATCATCGTGTCAAAATAAAGGTTATTGTATTGCATTGTAGGAAACATGCACGTTTTTAAAATATGTATTTTAACTGGATCTTCCCTGTGACATATGAATTACTTGAAATAAAAGCATGGTGACTTTATTCAGCGAATTGTGACATTGTTCATCCACTGCAAGATGAAGTTATCTTCACAGTGCGTTTGAAATATTACCCGCAATGATCAGGACAAAGAATGAAACCGATAAATGAACCATATCACCATTAACCCTTTCACTCCCACGATTGCTAAGTTGAAAGTTGAGTTAAATATATTAAATTTCATTTTTCAAAATTCTCGAAAACAAATAGGACCACATGTACATGAAGTACTGTTCAATAGCTTTCATTTGAATGGTCACACACTAGGGTTTCATCCACAGACTTAAAGGTTAATACCACATTGTACAGCATAATTAACAGTATCACATGAACGTACTGCTCAGTAGCTTTCATTTCATCCGACAGACGGATTATTAGAACAACAATTCAATTAATGTATCGACTCAAGGTTTGACTCTGGGAGTGAAAGGGTTAGCAGTAACTAAGTTATCGTGAAAAAATTAATAGTCCTTGTGTTTTCTGCTATTTCTTGTCTATTTAGATTTATCAGCGAATAAACATCAGGATAGTTATGAAAGCACTAGAAATCTGGACAAACGGCGATCCTTATGAGCGAGCGTCTACTGGAGGAACGGACCTGGGACGATTTAACACCTATCGAAAAGACCATTTATTGGAAAAACTTCCTCACGACAACGCACAATTACTAAGGTAAGAAATTCTTCATTTCTGAATTGTACATGTTACGTTTACGACCGACACATGTATGCATTTTTACGGCGAGAAAGCGGCGAAACTCGCAGTATTAAATTTTATGCATTGCTGCTAAAATACCATAAACAAAATATATGGCAGTGGTGGATCCAGGGGGAGGGTCGGGGAGGTCCAGACCCTCCTATCAGACCTGAGGGTTTTTATGCTTTCACCATTATCCAAAGCAAAACCATCTACAGGATCTACCAAAATGCACTTTTAAGAGCCTGAAATATCAATTTTTCGGAGGGAGACCCCCCCAAACACCCTCAAATGGAGGGGTGCCCCATCCCCATGCCTACCCCTAAATCTGCTGCCATCTATATCGAAAAATCATCCTTGTACTCCACATTTTTGGGAAAACCCTTGGACCACTCCTGTCAAAAATTCCTGTATCCGCCCCCTCATTTATGGCACGACAGGTTTTGAACAAGGACACTTGTGAAGGAAAAAATTGCCAAATTTCCCTTTCCACACGAGCAAGAAAAAATTGTCAAGTGAAAACTTGTCAAGGAAAACGTGCTCGCATGGAAGGGGCTTAACCTACTAACCTTCGTTTCAGTGAGTGGGGTTGGTCTGACTGTGCAGGCATGGCATATGTATTTGGGATGTGTGGCTCTGTCTCCTCTGGTGTTAATAACGTAAGTTGGCAGTGACTGTGTATAGTAGGGCTTATAACATTTATAATCCTAATTGAGGATAAGAAATAATTCAATGATCAAATGAAATAGATACCATTTGATCTGTCCTGACAGCAAAGGAAACCAAGCGATATTTGGCGATTGCGATTGTAGATATTCTCTTACCTTTTGAGCAAAGGTTGCTAATAGAAGTCTAATATATTAGATTGTTTTGTTCTATTCATGATGTATTTAGTAATTTCACAGCCAGAGAAACACTTTCCCACTGAAGTTCCCAGCTAGCAGAATTTCAGCTTGAAGAGCGGTTAATTTGACGAGCGGCTTCGTTGGGTACTCCTGTCTATTTAAGTGAAATTGTGGTATTTTCCCCGACCAATAGTACTATATATATATATAGTTAATGACTTATTTAGTTTTGACTGGCTACCTACTAGCTAAACCGACGCCTTCGTTCTGCTGCGACGCAAGTTATTATAAATAAACTAATTTGTTACGTTAGTTGGTAATCAAATATATCTTTCCTTTTAAATACAAAATCATTGACGTCGAATATTCAATTTTGTCTTAGTCTTTTATAACACATCTTAACCCTTGGAGGCCAAATTGTATAGGTCTTCTACAACTGACCCTTTCATGTCGTTCTGGCCGTTCCAGTTGGTTTTATAAGGGACTGTGCAATAATTATCAGGAGGGGGGGGGGGGGGGGGGTTGGAAATTGGTTTCATGTAGGAAAATATTAGGTAATACCCCTCCCCTCCTAAAGGAGTGAATTTAGTTATTCCCCCCTCTAATCATCAGAAATTATGTACGACCCCCTCCCCCCCCCCCCCCCCTCCCTCACAGTATACACACATTTTTATACAAGTACCCTGCATTTTCTCTACACGCACTTGTGGATTAAAATCTTATAACAGAAAGAAGAGCTCCTACTACATGATGTTTAATTGTTGGACATCCGCGTCTGGAACAAACATCGCCTCCGTAGCAATGTACAACAGAGCCATAGAAGAAGGAAAAGAGCATGTGTGTTATTTTCAGGTCCGGTGAAGGCCCAAAGTGCCGGAAATAGGTACGGATTCGCCAATGTAATATGTAATTGAAATAAAATGTTAAGCCCCCTCTCTTGAGTGACTTATTTTACCTTGAGGCCCCCTATCCTTGCTTTGATTTTACTTTATGCCCCCCCCCCCCCCACTGGTTTTCCAACCTCCCCTCCTGGTAATTATTGCACAGTCCCTAACACATACTCGAAACAAAAAAATATATAATCGCCTTTTAACCATGATCGCGTGTGAGGAAATTCAGTTGCTGCTGATGATTCGACAGACTTTTATCTGTAGTTCGTTGACTTTTTTTTTCTGTACGTGTCCGCAGTGGGATTTTGGCAGTATCATTGGACCTTATGTTATACTTGCTCATGAAATGGGTCACAACTTTGGATTCAGCCATGACACAGGTGAATATAACAAGACACTTCTAGTTATATGATAATGAATATACTAGTAATACGTGACTCGCAGGCCCTCGCGAAGCTTTTGTTGCCTAGTAACGGGCACGCCTGCGATTTGATCTGCAGGTTTCCAAGAATCGCTGCAAGGTTTCTGAGAATCGCCGGACGAACGCCGTGATTTTGCTATGCTACCGGATTTTGGTTTCGACTGGAGTTCGCTCGTCTCTCGATATCTGTAATAAATTGTACTGTTTTCCCCACTTTTCCGTCCGAATGATCTGAAACCACCTCGCTTTTGTAGGTAAAATCTTCTTCGCAATATCGGATCGGCGAATTATTTTCAGACACAAGTCTTCGCGTCTACAATGAAAACTAAGTCATATGTTGATCGCACTTTGAGACATTCCTTGAGTCGTCTTCCTTTTCCTGTTGTTGATAACGGATTATAAAGCCGGGTTTTTTTTTTCACAAATGACCGGCGTATATAAATTCGTTCGATAAACAAACTTGGAGTAAAAATTGTTATTCTTTTTTTTTCAGCAGCCGTTCCTGTTTCTACATTTACGTTGTACAAAGATTACGTCGAAATCAATGTTATTAAGCAAAGAAAAGGGGGTTAAAAAAAAACGGCCTGGATTCGAACCGAAAAAAAAAAAAAAAGAAGGACCATAGTAGGATTTGAACTTTCGCCCTCAATCCCGAAGATCAGATTTAAAAGTTAGCGCCTTAAGCCATTAGGCCACGAGCGCGTGTGACGTCATGACATCCCCCAACTCCACAAACAAACAAATAAATAAATAAATAAATATGATCGTAAAGGCCACACGAGAATTGCTCTCGCGTGAGCTCTTTGGGGACAGAATTATAAACCCCGCTACGCGAGGCCTTCGGCCTCGCTTCGCGAGGAATGAATGAAATCATATATATATGTGAACTGGCGGAAATGAAATGAAATAAATAAGTGATCATCGCAGTTATGAATGCAATTTTTTGCTATTGCAAGATAAGCCGGAAAAAATTCTGGCTTCAACGGGATTGAACCCATGCCTCCGCGTTACTAGTGCGATGCTCTACCAACTGAGCTATGAAGCCACACATTGTGAGCAGGTCAATTGTGAGTTTATAGACACTAGTTTATGTCGTCCCAGACTTGTCGAGGTGATGTTATAGGTTCATGTTAGTAGTACAGGAAGCATAGAAGTAGCCCTGGTTTGTGACTAGGGAAAGATTAGATAGCGGACATTCACTTCTATGATAGAGAATGCATGAAATAAATCATATATGTGAACTGCGGGTGAAATATAAAGAAAGAGAAAGAGAGAGATCTTCGCAGTTTTTATAGTCACATAAACAAAAAGTCTGAAAAAGTCCAGGCTTTGACAATAAAGAGAGAGAGATCTTCGCAGTTTTTATAGTCACATAAACAAAAAGTCTGAAAAAGTCCAGGCTTTGACAATAAAGAGAGAGAGATCTTCGCAGTTTTATAATCACATAAACAAAAAGTCTGAAAAAGTCCAGGCTTTGACAATAAAGAGAGAGAGATCTTCGCAGTTTTTATAGTCACATAAACAAAGAGTCTGAAAAAGTCCAGGCTTTGACGATAAAGAGAGAGATCTTCGCAGTTTTATAGTCACATAAACAAAAGTCTGAAAAAGTCCAGGCTTT